>OX419609.1:6951239-7036928 GCA_948473455.1 Teleiodes luculella | reverse complement strand
GCTCGGCGGCTCCGAGCGGGAATCGTCGGTCGCATCGCATCGCATCGCATCGCACGCAACACGGGGGTGCAGCGCAACAACGCAACGAAGTCGTCGTCGTCGTCGTCGACTGCGGTTCGCGCTTACTTCTTAGCGGCGGCTTTCTTGGCGGCTGGTTTCGACTTGGGAGCGGCGGCCTTCTTCGGTTTGGGCGCTTTCGGCTTTTTGGTCGGGGGCTTGGCGGTTTTCTTGGCCTTGGGGGCGGCGGCGCTCTTCGCCTTCGCGGGGGCGGCTCTCTTAGCGGCTGCGGCGGCGGGCTTCTTCTTAGCGGCGGCCGCCTTCTTGTCCTTTGCGGCGGCGGCGGCGGCTTTCGCCTTGGCCGGTGAGCTGGCGGCGGCTTTCTTGGGCTTAGCGGCGGCGGCGGCGCTCGCTGCCTTCTTCGTCGGCTTCGGCTTGGCGGCGGCCTTGGCCTTAGTCTCGCCGGAGGAGGCCTTCGACTTGCCGGCGGCGGATTTGGACTCGAGCTTGAACGAACCGCTCGCGCCCTTGCCTTTGGTCTGTATCAGCTGGCCGGACTCGACGGCGCTCTTCAGATATTTTCTGATGAAGGGCGCCAGCTTCTCGGCGTCGACCTTGTACTGTGCGGCGATATATTTCTTGATGGCTCGCAGGCTCGATCCGCTTCTCTCTTTCAGCTCTTTTATCGCGTTGTTTACCATCTCTGAAGTCTTCGGGTGGTTGGGCTTCGCCTTCGGCTTCTTGGCGGCGGCGGACGCCTTAGGCTTCTTCGCTGGTGTCGCCGGAGCGGGGGCGTCGTTAGCTACAGCTGTATCTGCCATTTCAATTGAGTTTCTTGCTTGAGTAACACCGATTCACACGTAGTATAAGCAGCGCAGTGAGTGGATGCGGAAAGTTTCCTAAATAATCCGCTAGAAGGCGCCACTAACCCCCCTTGGCGAGCATTACTGTAAAGAGGGCCTAGATGTCGTGAAACGATTTCTCGTATCAACACTTCTAACTTTTCACTAGCAGCGATCTTTAAAAAAATATTTTTTGTCTAAACCAATTGTTTGTACTTGGATACGATATCAAATTCAGATTGTGCTTGAGTACACCTTACTGGAAATGTAAAATTTGCCTAGGTACGACGAGACGAGGGAAAGTTACGAACGTTTATAATCGGTACTATGCACGTTGAGTACCTAGTGTCAAATTCAAAAGTTATTTTATTCTATAAAAACGCACATAAATAGATCT
This sequence comes from Teleiodes luculella, assembly GCA_948473455.1. NCBI lineage: Eukaryota > Metazoa > Arthropoda > Insecta > Lepidoptera > Gelechiidae > Teleiodes > Teleiodes luculella. The sequence goes on along the minus strand of OX419609.1, from coordinate 7,035,692 downwards.
ATTCCTTAATAAATTGAAAGAATGTATTCTGCCCTTATCCATGATAAAAATATGTCCCATATGATTTATTTTTAATGTAACTTTGATCATCTTAAAGTTGACGTTGGTAAAACACGCGATGGTATCTGCTCACGGCTACGGACCGCTCTATCGGCCTCTGTTGATTGTTATTTAAGTAACAATGTATCGAATCTGTAATTATTATATAATGTACTATTTCATAACATGCTATACATAATAAATTAATATTTACAATTACAATAATAATTACGAATAACGGGCGTAAAGTGTAGCAAACGTAGAGATGGCGGCGGCGTAGGTACGCTGTCCCGCCGGCCGTCTATAGATACAGTACCTACCTACCTACTTACACAAGGACTAATATTATTATTTTTGTTATGCATATAATATTATTTACATTATTTTGTCATTGTGATATTTTTATGCAGGTAGGTTAGGTAACTACCCTAACCTGACTAAGATCATAGGTAAGTATTTACTAAGAGCTTCCGACACGACCGTTTTCTCTCTAATCTCTTTGACTCCGTCGCATTCGCATCGCAATAACAAGACGTTTATTATCCTTATGTAATCTACCTAATTTCCCCTCAATAATAATCTAGTTGGATACCTACCTAAAATGATTACTAAATTATTTATTATTAAATTATTATTTTTTTACAGGTTTCATTACGTGATAATGACGTCGGTCGTCCCACAACGAATATGGAATAATAGACCGCTGCTGCTGCTGAGCTGCCCGGTCCTGTCTAGTGTCTAGCAACGATGATAATGTGTAAGTATAATAATAAAATAATAATTATATACTTTTCTCAATGCTTTTAAACTAACTCTGATGGATGCAAATTAATTACGAGTAGGTAGGTACTTACTTGTTGCCGCCCGGCCCGACAAACAAAAGATAAAATAACTAGCCTACCTAACGTAACTTAAGTGTAATAATCTAATACTTTCTACGTAGGTATATATTGTGTGTGCGGGCGTGCGTGCGTGCGTACGTAGGTACCCTATATTTTTAACGTATTATTTCGTCGCAAGAAACCCATGAAACATAATTTATTAAAAAACATGAAACTTATGTGGCCCTGAAAAGGGCCTTTTTGTGTTAATATGGTATTCGCGAAGAAATGCGGCCGCCTTCGGTGGATGGAAGGCGACGCGCAAGCAGTGTGCGCGAAATTAACCACCGAAACCGTAGAGGGTGCGGCCTTGACGCTTGAGCGCGTAGACTACGTCCATGGCGGTGACGGTCTTCCTCTTGGCGTGCTCGGTGTAGGTGACCGCGTCGCGGATAACGTTCTCGAGGAACACCTTCAGCACACCGCGGGTCTCCTCGTAGATGAGACCGGAGATACGCTTCACACCGCCTCTGCGTGCGAGACGACGGATGGCGGGCTTCGTGATACCCTGGATGTTGTCACGAAGAACTTTCCTGTGACGCTTGGCACCTCCTTTTCCCAATCCTTTGCCTCCCTTACCGCGACCGGTCATCTTGTACGAGTTTCTAAGAAAATAACTTTAAATAAATCGACAATCAAAGAGCGACGAGCACAAAACTGCGCACGACGCCGCGGGCGAGCGAATATGAATCGACACGACACTAAATTCAAAAGCGGGAAAACGGCTTATATTTATACAAAACCGACACGTTCGCGGGGTCGAAGTAGTAGCGCGCGGGGAACTCTCTCCGCCCCTCCCTCACCCTTCCTCACACCCTCCGTTCCGATTCCGGGCCCCGAATGTGATGGATGATAAATAAATTATTAGGTTATCAGTCTTTTCACCTGCGTAACCGACAACCGCGATCCTCAAAAGTAACATTTAACCTCCCGACCTAACCTAACCTAATCTAACCTAACCTAGCGTAACCTAACCTCACCCTTTCTCACTCCCTCCGTTCTGATTCCGAGCGCCGAATGTGACGATCAATTATCAGGTTATCATTCTTTTCACCTGTGTAACCGACAACTGCGATCCCCAATCCTAGTCAATACGACACGAATTAACACTGTGTATAAATAAAAAAAAAAAAAAAAAAAAAAGACAGCCGATAATAATGACAACTGACAACGCGCGCTAACAAATAGATAGTTAATAATTATCTATCTATATAAGATATTTTGGTGCGTGCGTGCGTACGTACCTATCTACTTAATAAATATATATATTATAGACTCTTTTGACTATTTATTAACACGCAACGCGTGCGTGTGTACTGTGTACGTAGGTACATGATCGATTTTGACCCAGTGAAACATATTCAATAAGATTATTAGAAACAAATGTGGCCCTGAAAAGGGCCTTTTGAGTATGCGATAGGCTCTCCGATCGCGAACGGCGCGAGGCGTGTGTGTAGGTACGTAGCGTATAGCTATCGGGTAGGTTAGGTACACGCGCGGCCGCCCCAACGAACGTGGCGCGTATCGCTTATCGGTGGTGGTGGGTGTGTTTAAGCACGCTCTCCACGGATGCGACGAGCGAGCTGGATGTCCTTGGGCATGATGGTGACACGCTTGGCATGGATGGCGCACAGGTTGGTGTCTTCGAAGAGACCAACGAGGTAAGCCTCGCTCGCCTCCTGCAGCGCCATCACGGCGGAGCTCTGGAAGCGCAAGTCGGTCTTGAAGTCTTGAGCGATTTCACGGACGAGACGCTGGAAGGGCAGCTTGCGGATCAGCAGCTCGGTACTCTTCTGGTAGCGACGGATCTCACGAAGAGCGACGGTACCGGGCCTGTAGCGATGGGGCTTCTTCACACCACCGGTAGCCGGCGCGCTCTTGCGAGCGGCCTTGGTGGCGAGCTGTTTACGCGGTGCCTTACCACCGGTCGACTTACGAGCTGTCTGCTTAGTACGAGCCATTTCGATAAGATGAGATAATTATTAATAAATAACGCGTTGCGCGACACAAACAAACGTGCGGACGGAGCGTACGATACGAGGGAGGGACGCGCGCGACTGCTAGTTAAAAAAATTTTTTTCCGGCTTTTATTTATACATTCGAGCATAGTTTGCGGGTGAGCGGGTAGCGGGAGGTGTGGGGAAGCGACGACGCAGAGCGAGATGTGAGATATCGCTTGCTATATCGTTTAGAGACGTGCACGCCCTCTGGACGCTTTGAATTTAACGAGAAAGAAACTTTAAAACATTATTATTGTAAATACCTATCTGAAAATTATCTAAATAATTTATTTAATAAATTTATCTAACTAATATTGTTATAAATTTGTCAATTCCCTTCCTTACGAAACAAGCACACAGCTTATTACGTACCTACCTACGTACACCTACCACATCCAGAAATTAATCAAATACTGTATTGTATGTGGATCAAAATTAAATTAGTAGGTAGGTATAATAAAAAAAAAAAATATATCAGAGTCGGTGTAGTATTGCGACATGCGCATATTTTGGATCGGTGTAGTATTGCTACATGCTCAACTGATTACTTATTTTAATTTTTTTTTTATTTTTTTATTAATACCTAATTATTATTGTGTCCACCTTAATTAACTAAGTAGTAGGTGTAAATAAGTAGGTATGTAATGTATTATTAATTATGATCGTAAAATCTCTTTGAAACATTATGTACGTTGCACAGATAAGCATTTTGTGGCCCTGAAAAGGGCCTTTTGGTTGTTGTGAGGAGGAAGGAAGCTGTCGCGCGGTGTATTGGCGCGCTTCACTTCGAGCTGGTGTACTTGGTGACAGCCTTGGTGCCCTCAGAGACGGCGTGCTTGGCGAGTTCACCGGGTAGCAAGAGCCTGACGGATGTCTGCACCTCCCTCGATGTAATTGTGGAGCGCTTGTTGTAGTGGGCGAGACGCGAGGCCTCGGCGGCGATGCGCTCGAAGATGTCGTTCACGAACGAGTTCATGATAGACATCGCTTTGCTCGAGATACCGGTGTCTGGGTGCACCTGCTTCAACACCTTGTAGATGTAGATGGCGTAGCTCTCCTTCCTCTTATGCTTCTTCTTTTTCTTGTCCGATTTGGAGATGTTCTTCTGGGCTTTGCCAGACTTTTTGGCGGCCTTTCCACTAGTCTTGGGCGGCATGGTTGATGGTTGGTTGATTGAATCAAGTTACGCTTACACGAACGCGAGTTGGGTAAGAGAACAGTGATAAAAATCATCAACGGTCTTCTCACTCTCTCTCTGTGGGAGAGAGGGGATCCTGCGTCAGCCTTGCGGCTCTTGCGGGGGTCTTCTACGCGGGCCTCATCAGAGGACCCGGTCATGGGGGATCGGCGTGACCGATGTTGCCATCTTTGGATGGTTGAACTGTGGCCATCATTGGGTTGTGGTGCTCAGAATCTGAGATGGAGTGCTCTCCTCCTCGGCGCTTCTCGCCAGTAGAAGCTCCCTGGGGAGAGCCTTGGACCTTGTGTCTGGTGGGCGGCTGTGCAGTGGGGCAATCCCGCGGATGTGTTCGAAAGAGGACTGGTCCGCTCTTTCGAACATGGTCTCTGCCAGGCGAGTTATGAAGGCATCCAGCTCCTCGTGCTCCAGGTCCCGCTTTATGGTAGTGTTACGCACGAAGCGTGGGGCGCTCACAATCGTCCGAAGTGCGAGGTTTTCTTGGGCTCTCAGGCGTCGTCTCATCGGCTCCTTAGCCAGCGCATACCAGGCCGGCGCGGCGTAGGTCAGCCTGGACCGTATATAGGTTTTGTATATCCCCAGCTTCGTGCGCACGGGGAGGCGGGAATCGAGGAGTGGGCGCAGTTTTGCTCTTGCAGTCTTCACTTGCCCCACCACATTGGACACGTGCCGCTGCATCGTCAGATTCTTGTCGATGGTCACTCCTAGGTACTTGACCGAGTTCGACCAATCGACAGGCTGTCCCATCAGCTGGACTCTTTCGGGGGGATGCTTCCGTCCAGTGATCATTGCTTGGGTCTTCGCCACGTTCACCGACATCCTCCATCTGGAGAGCCAGTCGGGTAACGCATCAAGGGTCCTCTGCATTTTCTTGGCTGCGTGGTGCGGTCTGTACGACGCGCTTAGGTAGGCTGCGTCGTCTGCGAAGAGGGCCAGCTTGGCATCATCCAGGACGGGGATGTCGTCCGTGAAGACCGCGTAGCAGAATGGGGACAGCCTGCTCCCCTGTGGTACTCCAGCTCGTATCGGCCTTGGCGTTGATAGGGCGTCCTCCACGGCCACCTGGAAACTTCGCCCTTCCAGGAAGCTCGCCACTATCTTCACCAGGCGTCTGGGTGCTGAGGTCTTCGAGAGCTTGTACAGCAGGCCCTCATGCCAAACTCGGTCGAAGGCCTTCTCCATGTCCAGCAGGACGGCGACGGTGTGCTCTCTCTTGTTGAGGCCCATCGCCATGAAGTGCAGGACACGGGCGAGCTGCAGCGTGGTCGAATGTTCGGCCCTGAACCCGAACTGTTCGGGCCTCGGGACGATATGGGGCTTCAGCAGCATCAGCAGCAGGTCTTCAAACACCTTGGAGATGTTGAAGAGGAGGGTGATCGGGCGGTTATTCTCTGGCCGCTGGGTGTTCTTGCCAGGTTTCGGGAGCATGATGACCCGGCCAAGCTTCCAAGCGGTGGGAAAGTGACCCGAGCGTAATATCCCATTGAACAGTCTGGTCACCGCCACGACAGCGCGTCGCGGGAGGTGGCGCAGAGCTGCGTTAGGGATTCTGTCCGCGCCCGGGGCCTTCTTTGGGTTCACTTTACTTAGGGCTTTCTGCACCTGGCCTGGCGTGAAGAAGAGTCCATCTTCATCCGGCCCGATCGGTGCTTCGAAGTAGTCTCCAAGGTGCCTCTCAACTGCTGCTACGTGCTCCACATCGTCAGTTGGGTTCGGCCTGAACTGGTTCTCCAGGCAGTCGGCGAAGATCTCGGCCCTGTCTTCGGCCTTGTAGCGGGTCCGGCCTTGCGCATCCAGCAAGGGACGGACGGGTTCAGGTCTGGAGGACAGCTGGCGGCAGAGGCGGTGGACGGAAGGGACCTCTTCTTCCACTTCTCTCAAATGCCGGTCCCAGCTGTCGGCTGCGTAGTCGGTGAGCTCTGCTTTCACCCTCTTGACTAGCTCGTTGAGTTTCGTCTTGAGGGCTGGGCATCGAGTATGCTGCCATCTTCTCCGGGTGTCGCGTTTCTCCTTGATTAGTTCCTGGATCCGGACAGGCAGGGGCCTGGACCTCTCGCCTGCCGGAACGGTGGTGGAGTTGGCGGTCATGGCGTCCCGGATAATGGTGGACAGCTCCTCCGCGGCTGCATCGACTTCGGCGCTCGTGCTCACTGGCGTCATCTGGACCCGCTCGTCGACGTCTCGGGAGAAGGCTTCCCAGTCGGTGCGGGTTCTGGGTGCTGGTGGCGCTACGCGTGTTGGTAGCTCCGAAAAGACCAACAGCACCGGGCGGTGATCCGACGGCATATCCACCAGGACTTCCTGATGGGGCGGGCAGCGCAGTCCTCGGGCGACTACGATGTCAAGAACGTCGTCTGCTAGCGGGTTCCTGGGGTCGTGGCGTGTTGCCTCTGGTGGCCCGTGGACATCGTAGTCATGGTCGAGGGAGTCCTGGTAGAGGATTCGTCCGGGTATCGTCACGACCGAGCTGTTCCAGGCGGGGTGCTTCGCATTGAAGTCTCCAGCCAAGATGGTAGGGCTAGGAGCGGCGAGAAGCTTCCGTACGTCCCGCACCTGGAACCGGTCTTGAGGCGGCCGATAGATGGCGAACAGGCGCAGGTCCTCTCCGCCATAATGGAGCTGCACACCGTGGGCGTACATCGACTCGAGGATGACATCGTCGATCTCCTGGTGGACGAGTCTTCTCTTCACCAGGACGGCCAGCCCACGGTATGCCTTTCCCTTGTCGGAGATCTGGTCCCTCCGATAGCAGACGTAGTTGGGCACCCGCAGCGAGTGAGTGGGCCGGAGATGCGTCTCGCTGATTAGCGCCACGTCGACGTTCTGCTCTCGGAGGAAGGTTCTGAGGAGCTTGATTTTCGTCGTCAGGCCCTCGGCGTTCCAGTGTATGACCCTCAGTTTGTCAGCCATTGATGGGCCGTGGTGTAATGGCTGCACTGAGGGTCGATGCGTCGATTTTGCCGCCGGACAGAGCGGCGGTCAGCACCTGCTGTAGTAGGCCCAGGGTCTGAACCAGTTGGTCCTGGGCTGTAGCTGGTAGGGCAGCCGGTGCGGCGGTCTTGGCCGGGGCCTGGGCGGAAGAAGGCGCTGGAGCCTTCGCCTTTCTCCTCCTCGGTCTGGGCTTCCTCCCCGTGCTGGCACCACGGGGCAAGGGGGCGTTGGCAGGAGCCATAAGGCTGGGGCCTGCTGTCTCCTGCACTGTGGCGGCCTGCTGCACCTTGGGCCTCTGCAGTCCCGTTCGCGGGGCGACGCCTGCCTTCTTGTTGCGCGTCTCGCGACGGAACGCAGGGCAGTTGGCGTTGTTGGCAGTGTGCGGGCCACTGCAGTTCGCGCAGGTCGGCGGATCCTCCCTTGGGCGCGGGCACTCGTGGGCTGCGTGTCCCTCCCCACACTTGACGCAGCGGATGGGTCGGTGGCAGTTCTGGGAGGAGTGCCTGAATCCCTGGCACCTGTGGCATTGCGGTGCGCCTTTCTTTCCACGCCAGGGCTCCACCTTGACACCTGGCATGAACAGGAGCTCTGAGATGTTGTAGAGCTCCTGTGTCTTCTCTGATTTGGCCACCTGGACGAAGTACAGGCAACCAGGGCGTCCCGATCGCGCCTGGATGGACTTGGCGTAGGTGGCCGGAAATCCTCTTTCATTTAAAGCCTCCACAATTTCCGCCGGGTCGGCTCCCACCGGCAGGCCTCGAATGGCGACTTTCACTGCTCGCTCGTCCTTCGGAGAGTAGCTCCACCAGCTTATCTTCTCCCTGTGATTGAGCTCATCGAAGTACCCTTGGAGGGTACGGTACTCCTGGCTCGACTGTGGGCTGAACCTCACTCCTTTCCCGAAAGGACGAGCGTTGGGCGCATGGCCGAGCTTTTCCGCCAGCAGCTTCATGTGCGCGGACCAGTTCGGGAGCTCCTCCACGACTATAGGCGGGTACGCGCTCTTCTGCTGCTGGGCGGGGGCGGCGGTAGTGGTGGCGGCTGCGGCTTGGGTCGCTGGTGCGGGCTTCGGCGCTGTTGCCGCGACTGCGGCAAACGAGAACGGCGTCGGAGTGCGCTGTGGCAGCGGCGGCTGCGTGGGGGGCGTCGCGGTGGAAGCGGCGCTGGTCGAAGGCTGCGCATCGGGTGTGCGCGCCTTTGGTGGCTGCACAACAGGTGGCCTCGATGTAGGTGGCGGCGGCGGCAGCGGGGCGGAGACGGCGGCAGGGGGGGCGGCGGCCTCGGGGCGCGGCGGGGGGGTGGGGGGGGCCCGTCCCCTCAACCGCGGATCGCGCAGGTGAGCCAGGTGTGGCGCTTGCGATCCCTCGAGGCTGCGGGAGCGCTTGATTATTTCAGCCCTTTCTCTGGCTGCAGTCTTTGGTGATCTGCGGCAGCGGTCCAGCAGTTCCTTGCAGAACCGCTTGCGCGCAGAATCCTCGTCCTCGCCCTCTGGTTCGCGCTTTCTGCGCGTGCGGACGGGAGGCAGCGTCGCCTCATTGGCGCTTGTGATCGCCGCGAGGTCTTCGGGCGATAAGTCTTCTGGTGGCCCCAGGTCCTGCTCCTGGATGCGTAGGTACGCGCCCATCCAGGCCAGCAACCCCGACGACACGAAGTTGTACTCGGCGAGCCTCGCCGTCATGACGAGGTCTCGCTCGTACTGTCGCCGGGTGTGCTCGTCCGCACGGTGTGCACCTCCGGGTCCGGGGCGTGAGGTGGGGGGCGTCTTGGGGGCGGCAAATGATGCCAGTGCCTGCTCTTCCGCAGACACTGGACTTCTTGAGGCGGCAGGTGCGGTCGCTGCCGCTGGGCTCGCTAGCGCCCGCGCCGCAGATGTTGATGCGGCGCTGGACGCGATGGGCTTCTTTTGAGGGCCGGTCGGTCTTGCGGCCGGCGGTGTTGGCGCAGTTGATTTGGCCGCGGCGGCCGGGGCAGTCGCGGCGGGTGCGCGGGTGCGCGGAGGCGGTTGTTGCCTCGGCGCAGACATTTTAGAGGCGGTGTGATAAAAATTTTGGAAAATTCTTTTTATATCGAGTTCCGTTACGCCCCACTATGCTTACGCGTTCCTGAGCGAAAGGCGAAACGGACCAATCGTACATTTACGATAGGGGACCGTTCGCGCGCGGGGGGAATCAACATAGCCCCCCCGCGCCCCTCGGCGGCTTAAAGTCAGCTAGCTAGCAGCTAGTTAATTTTTTTTTATTATTATTATGTAATAAACAATTAATGGTGCGTGTTTTGAATAACTAAAATTGCTTAATTATATACTTATAGGTTTTTTTTTTTTTTTTTTGGCCGATTTCAGGCTAAACTCGGTTTAGGTTAGGTTAGGTTTGTTTAGGTTCATGTGTAACCTAACACGAAGGGTATGGCGAGCGATCTGGGCTCGCTACGCTCGCCCACATCGCTTCTGCCATACCCTTCGAACCTATACTATCCGAAGTAGGGGTGCCCTGAACTCCCGTGCTCGCTACGCTCGCACCCGCCTCCTGGTGAACTGGTTTAATCTTAAAATCATTATTACAATACAATACAAATAGGTACCTACCTAGGTACGTTTACTTCATTGCAAGCAAACAGAAAATGTACAAATATAACTATGTAGGTGTACTAATTGTATCAGGTATATTTTTGTACTTTTACTTACTTACTTAATTAATTAATTTATGTAACGTGTAGGTAGGTAGTATATTATTTATATTTTATTGTGATATTGGGTGTGTGTGTCTATTCTATTTGAACGGTGCTGTGTAAGCGCAGCGCAGAGCCCTATTATATATTTATTTATATGTATGTAGTTAAATATTACTATTACGTACGACGTATTGCGATCGAAATGAAACATTATATATACCATACTTTGTTGGCGTATTAAGAATCATATTGTGGCCCTGAAAAGGGCCGTTTTGTTTGTTTGTTTGATATGCCTGCCTACGCCACGCACGGTGATTGCGTGCGGCCGGTGCGCGCTTAAGCCTTCTTCTCGGTCTTTTTGGGAAGGAGGACGGCCTGGATGTTGGGCAGCACACCACCCTGGGCGATGGTGACACCGGACAGTAGTTTGTTCAGCTCCTCGTCGTTCCTGATCGCCAGCTGGAGATGTCTAGGGATGATCCTAGTCTTCTTGTTGTCGCGAGCGGCGTTTCCGGCCAACTCGAGGACTTCGGCGGCCAGATATTCCATGACGGCGGCGAGGTACACCGGTGCACCGGCTCCGACGCGTTCCGCGTAGTTTCCCTTGCGGAGCAGACGATGGATACGCCCGACGGGGAACTGCAAACCGGCACGGTTGGAGCGGGACTTTGCCTTTCCCTTAACTTTGCCACCTTTGCCACGGCCCGACATTGTTATGAAGTGAGTGAGTGGTCGTTTGTTTCGTACGAATACAGATGATACGGCTAACGCTCTGAGCGCAAGCTTGTAGACTGTTTTTTTTACATGTTCGACCCTCGGTTTTATTTATAGTGTTGCGCGGTGAATCGACTACGCTGTAATACGGAAGAGTGAAAGGGACAGATTTATGCGTTTACTTCGTACATTCGTGAATAGTTGAGGTGATTAGATTTATGTATTGTTTTCATTGTTTCACTATTTTACTTTTATTTGCGAAAGTGAGGTAAACTAAACAGGTGCAAGTGCATCAGTGGAGATAATTTGTTTACGTGAATAGTTTGTGATTGTGTTAAGTTGATGTGAAGTGAAGTGCATTTTATTTAAAGGATGTCTCTATTCTATAGGTATGTCGTCGAATAATTATTACTTACTTATTAATTATAAATTATATTAAGTGAGTGATGTCGTCGGGAGTCGGGCAGTCGGGCGGGACGGAATGTTTGTTTGTTTGTTCGTCCTTATTGAAACATATAGGTCGAATCGACATGAATAAATTGTTAGCCCTGAAAAGGGCTGTTTGTTTTTTGTGTGTCGTGGTCTTGCGTGCTTGCTTGCTTGCTTGCTTGCTTGCTTGCTTGCTCGGCGGCTCCGAGCGGGAATCGTCGGTCGCATCGCATCGCATCGCATCGCACGCAACACGGGGGTGCAGCGCAACAACGCAACGAAGTCGTCGTCGTCGTCGTCGACTGCGGTTCGCGCTTACTTCTTAGCGGCGGCTTTCTTGGCGGCTGGTTTCGACTTGGGAGCGGCGGCCTTCTTCGGTTTGGGCGCTTTCGGCTTTTTGGTCGGGGGCTTGGCGGTTTTCTTGGCCTTGGGGGCGGCGGCGCTCTTCGCCTTCGCGGGGGCGGCTCTCTTAGCGGCTGCGGCGGCGGGCTTCTTCTTAGCGGCGGCCGCCTTCTTGTCCTTTGCGGCGGCGGCGGCGGCTTTCGCCTTGGCCGGTGAGCTGGCGGCGGCTTTCTTGGGCTTAGCGGCGGCGGCGGCGCTCGCTGCCTTCTTCGTCGGCTTCGGCTTGGCGGCGGCCTTGGCCTTAGTCTCGCCGGAGGAGGCCTTCGACTTGCCGGCGGCGGATTTGGACTCGAGCTTGAACGAACCGCTCGCGCCCTTGCCTTTGGTCTGTATCAGCTGGCCGGACTCGACGGCGCTCTTCAGATATTTTCTGATGAAGGGCGCCAGCTTCTCGGCGTCGACCTTGTACTGTGCGGCGATATATTTCTTGATGGCTCGCAGGCTCGATCCGCTTCTCTCTTTCAGCTCTTTTATCGCGTTGTTTACCATCTCTGAAGTCTTCGGGTGGTTGGGCTTCGCCTTCGGCTTCTTGGCGGCGGCGGACGCCTTAGGCTTCTTCGCTGGTGTCGCCGGAGCGGGGGCGTCGTTAGCTACAGCTGTATCTGCCATTTCAATTGAGTTTCTTGCTTGAGTAACACCGATTCACACGTAGTATAAGCAGCGCAGTGAGTGGATGCGGAAAGTTTCCTAAATAATCCGATCCGATGGTCTTCAGCACCCTTGGTTTGCGGGGGTGCGGGTACGGGTTGGGGAGGTTTCCCCGTATCCCGGGCATCTTCTCCCCATACGGGGGTCTGGTCTTGGTTCGGGGGCAAGCAGGCTAGTGTGCAGGTTGTTTTTTTTTTTTTTTTTTTTTTTTTTTTTCACCACTAAGCTATCGCATGCTGCCCGTAAAAGACAACATGCGAGAGCCAGGGTATGGGTTTTTTTTTTTTTTTTTTTTTTTTTTTTTTTTTTTTTTTTTTTTTTCCTCCTCAAAATGCTCACATGCCGCCCGTAAAAGACGACATGCGAGCACCGGGCCGTAGGGTATTTTTTTTTTTTTTTTTTTTTTTTTTTTTTTTTCCTACACACTGCCTATTGCGCGACTATGCGTCGCTGTGGGGCGCTCCGGGGCGGCGCGCGGCTATCACGCGCGTCCGCAGCCTTGGCGCTATGGATTCAGCCGCTGCAGTAGTCGCAGCGGGCTCCGGGGCAGAGGCAGCTCCATTGGCTGCGTCGGGGTTGGCGAAGCGCGAACGGTACCGGCTCCGGTCGTAGGGGCAGAATCTGCTAGGTTCCCTAGGCCGGAGGTGGCACTCGTCCAGCGCTTCAGGCGGCGACGGTCTATCCCTTTGGGGCGCAGGGGCATCAGGTCTGTTGGTTGGGTTGTCTCTAGGGCTCTTGAGTATGTCTCGAGGCATCTTCAGTCTGCGCTCGTCTGGAGGTCTGGCGTGGAGCGGGGCGATGTTGTGGAGGTGGTCATGCGGCCCGTGGTCGGCGCGGTCGAACATCTTTCGCGCCATACCACGGACGAACTCGCTTATGGACGTCACCCTCAGGTCCCGCGCGATGACATCGTTCCGCACGTAGCGCGGGGCGCGGGTGATGACTCGGAGGGTGACGTTCTGGACCACATCCAGTCGCTTCCGCTGGGCTGTGGAGGCCAGCGCATACCACGCCGGTGTTGCGTACGTGAGTTTGGAGCGGATATACGTTTTGTATATCCGCACCTTGGTCCGAGTCGGCAGCTTGGAGTGCAGCACCGGGCGGAGGAGGGCGCGCGCTGCTTTGGCCTGGGTCACCAGGTGGGTGACCATGGGCTTCATGGTAAGCCCCCGGTCGATGGTGCAGCCCAGGTACTTGACGGTGGGGTGCCAAGTAATGTCCTGTCCTCTGAGCTGCAGGTGGGGGAATGGTCCCAGTGTGTTGCCGGTGAGCAGCGCTGCAGTCTTACCCACATTGACCGCCATCCTCCAGCGATCCAGCCAGTCTAAATAATCCGCTAGAAGGCGCCACTAACCCCCCTTGGCGAGCATTACTGTAAAGAGGGCCTAGATGTCGTGAAACGATTTCTCGTATCAACACTTCTAACTTTTCACTAGCAGCGATCTTTAAAAAAATATTTTTTGTCTAAACCAATTGTTTGTACTTGGATACGATATCAAATTCAGATTGTGCTTGAGTACACCTTACTGGAAATGTAAAATTTGCCTAGGTACGACGAGACGAGGGAAAGTTACGAACGTTTATAATCGGTACTATGCACGTTGAGTACCTAGTGTCAAATTCAAAAGTTATTTTATTCTATAAAAACGCACATAAATAGATCTATTCCTTAATAAATTGAAAGAATGTATTCTGCCCTTATCCATGATAAAAATATGTCCCATATGATTTATTTTTAATGTAACTTTGATCATCTTAAAGTTGACGTTGGTAAAACACGCGATGGTATCTGCTCACGGCTACGGACCGCTCTATCGGCCTCTGTTGATTGTTATTTAAGTAACAATGTATCGAATCTGTAATTATTATATAATGTACTATTTCATAACATGCTATACATAATAAATTAATATTTACAATTACAATAATAATTACGAATAACGGGCGTAAAGTGTAGCAAACGTAGAGATGGCGGCGGCGTAGGTACGCTGTCCCGCCGGCCGTCTATAGATACAGTACCTACCTACCTACTTACACAAGGACTAATATTATTATTTTTGTTATGCATATAATATTATTTACATTATTTTGTCATTGTGATATTTTTATGCAGGTAGGTTAGGTAACTACCCTAACCTGACTAAGATCATAGGTAAGTATTTACTAAGAGCTTCCGACACGACCGTTTTCTCTCTAATCTCTTTGACTCCGTCGCATTCGCATCGCAATAACAAGACGTTTATTATCCTTATGTAATCTACCTAATTTCCCCTCAATAATAATCTAGTTGGATACCTACCTAAAATGATTACTAAATTATTTATTATTAAATTATTATTTTTTTACAGGTTTCATTACGTGATAATGACGTCGGTCGTCCCACAACGAATATGGAATAATAGACCGCTGCTGCTGCTGAGCTGCCCGGTCCTGTCTAGTGTCTAGCAACGATGATAATGTGTAAGTATAATAATAAAATAATAATTATATACTTTTCTCAATGCTTTTAAACTAACTCTGATGGATGCAAATTAATTACGAGTAGGTAGGTACTTACTTGTTGCCGCCCGGCCCGACAAACAAAAGATAAAATAACTAGCCTACCTAACGTAACTTAAGTGTAATAATCTAATACTTTCTACGTAGGTATATATTGTGTGTGCGGGCGTGCGTGCGTGCGTACGTAGGTACCCTATATTTTTAACGTATTATTTCGTCGCAAGAAACCCATGAAACATAATTTATTAAAAAACATGAAACTTATGTGGCCCTGAAAAGGGCCTTTTTGTGTTAATATGGTATTCGCGAAGAAATGCGGCCGCCTTCGGTGGATGGAAGGCGACGCGCAAGCAGTGTGCGCGAAATTAACCACCGAAACCGTAGAGGGTGCGGCCTTGACGCTTGAGCGCGTAGACTACGTCCATGGCGGTGACGGTCTTCCTCTTGGCGTGCTCGGTGTAGGTGACCGCGTCGCGGATAACGTTCTCGAGGAACACCTTCAGCACACCGCGGGTCTCCTCGTAGATGAGACCGGAGATACGCTTCACACCGCCTCTGCGTGCGAGACGACGGATGGCGGGCTTCGTGATACCCTGGATGTTGTCACGAAGAACTTTCCTGTGACGCTTGGCACCTCCTTTTCCCAATCCTTTGCCTCCCTTACCGCGACCGGTCATCTTGTACGAGTTTCTAAGAAAATAACTTTAAATAAATCGACAATCAAAGAGCGACGAGCACAAAACTGCGCACGACGCCGCGGGCGAGCGAATATGAATCGACACGACACTAAATTCAAAAGCGGGAAAACGGCTTATATTTATACAAAACCGACACGTTCGCGGGGTCGAAGTAGTAGCGCGCGGGGAACTCTCTCCGCCCCTCCCTCACCCTTCCTCACACCCTCCGTTCCGATTCCGGGCCCCGAATGTGATGGATGATAAATAAATTATTAGGTTATCAGTCTTTTCACCTGCGTAACCGACAACCGCGATCCTCAAAAGTAACATTTAACCTCCCGACCTAACCTAACCTAATCTAACCTAACCTAGCGTAACCTAACCTCACCCTTTCTCACTCCCTCCGTTCTGATTCCGAGCGCCGAATGTGACGATCAATTATCAGGTTATCATTCTTTTCACCTGTGTAACCGACAACTGCGATCCCCAATCCTAGTCAATACGACACGAATTAACACTGTGTATAAATAAAAAAAAAAAAAAAAAAAAAAGACAGCCGATAATAATGACAACTGACAACGCGCGCTAACAAATAGATAGTTAATAATTATCTATCTATATAAGATATTTTGGTGCGTGCGTGCGTACGTACCTATCTACTTAATAAATATATATATTATAGACTCTTTTGACTATTTATTAACACGCAACGCGTGCGTGTGTACTGTGTACGTAGGTACATGATCGATTTTGACCCAGTGAAACATATTCAATAAGATTATTAGAAACAAATGTGGCCCTGAAAAGGGCCTTTTGAGTATGCGATAGGCTCTCCGATCGCGAACGGCGCGAGGCGTGTGTGTAGGTACGTAGCGTATAGCTATCGGGTAGGTTAGGTACACGCGCGGCCGCCCCAACGAACGTGGCGCGTATCGCTTATCGGTGGTGGTGGGTGTGTTTAAGCACGCTCTCCACGGATGCGACGAGCGAGCTGGATGTCCTTGGGCATGATGGTGACACGCTTGGCATGGATGGCGCACAGGTTGGTGTCTTCGAAGAGACCAACGAGGTAAGCCTCGCTCGCCTCCTGCAGCGCCATCACGGCGGAGCTCTGGAAGCGCAAGTCGGTCTTGAAGTCTTGAGCGATTTCACGGACGAGACGCTGGAAGGGCAGCTTGCGGATCAGCAGCTCGGTACTCTTCTGGTAGCGACGGATCTCACGAAGAGCGACGGTACCGGGCCTGTAGCGATGGGGCTTCTTCACACCACCGGTAGCCGGCGCGCTCTTGCGAGCGGCCTTGGTGGCGAGCTGTTTACGCGGTGCCTTACCACCGGTCGACTTACGAGCTGTCTGCTTAGTACGAGCCATTTCGATAAGATGAGATAATTATTAATAAATAACGCGTTGCGCGACACAAACAAACGTGCGGACGGAGCGTACAATACGAGGGAGGGACGCGCGCGACTGCTAGTTAAAAAAAATTTTTTCCGGCTTTTATTTATACATTCGAGCATAGTTTGCGGGTGAGCGGGTAGCGGGAGGTGTGGGGAAGCGACGACGCAGAGCGAGATGTGAGATATCGCTTGCTATATCGTTTAGAGACGTGCACGCCCTCTGGACGCTTTGAATTTAACGAGAAAGAAACTTTAAAACATTATTATTGTAAATACCTATCTGAAAATTATCTAAATAATTTATTTAATAAATTTATCTAACTAATATTGTTATAAATTTGTCAATTCCCTTCCTTACGAAACAAGCACACAGCTTATTACGTACCTACCTACGTACACCTACCACATCCAGAAATTAATCAAATACTGTATTGTATGTGGATCAAAATTAAATTAGTAGGTAGGTATAATAAAAAAAAAAAATATATCAGAGTCGGTGTAGTATTGCGACATGCGCATATTTTGGATCGGTGTAGTATTGCTACATGCTCAACTGATTACTTATTTTAATTTTTTTTTTATTTTTTTATTAATACCTAATTATTATTGTGTCCACCTTAATTAACTAAGTAGTAGGTGTAAATAAGTAGGTATGTAATGTATTATTAATTATGATCGTAAAATCTCTTTGAAACATTATGTACGTTGCACAGATAAGCATTTTGTGGCCCTGAAAAGGGCCTTTTGGTTGTTGTGAGGAGGAAGGAAGCTGTCGCGCGGTGTATTGGCGCGCTTCACTTCGAGCTGGTGTACTTGGTGACAGCCTTGGTGCCCTCAGAGACGGCGTGCTTGGCGAGTTCACCGGGTAGCAAGAGCCTGACGGATGTCTGCACCTCCCTCGATGTAATTGTGGAGCGCTTGTTGTAGTGGGCGAGACGCGAGGCCTCGGCGGCGATGCGCTCGAAGATGTCGTTCACGAACGAGTTCATGATAGACATCGCTTTGCTCGAGATACCGGTGTCTGGGTGCACCTGCTTCAACACCTTGTAGATGTAGATGGCGTAGCTCTCCTTCCTCTTATGCTTCTTCTTTTTCTTGTCCGATTTGGAGATGTTCTTCTGGGCTTTGCCAGACTTTTTGGCGGCCTTTCCACTAGTCTTGGGCGGCATGGTTGATGGTTGGTTGATTGAATCAAGTTACGCTTACACGAACGCGAGTTGGGTAAGAGAACAGTGATAAAAATCATCAACGGTCTTCTCACTCTCTCTCTGTGGGAGAGAGGGGATCCTGCGTCAGCCTTGCGGCTCTTGCGGGGGTCTTCTACGCGGGCCTCATCAGAGGACCCGGTCATGGGGGATCGGCGTGACCGATGTTGCCATCTTTGGATGGTTGAACTGTGGCCATCATTGGGTTGTGGTGCTCAGAATCTGAGATGGAGTGCTCTCCTCCTCGGCGCTTCTCGCCAGTAGAAGCTCCCTGGGGAGAGCCTTGGACCTTGTGTCTGGTGGGCGGCTGTGCAGTGGGGCAATCCCGCGGATGTGTTCGAAAGAGGACTGGTCCGCTCTTTCGAACATGGTCTCTGCCAGGCGAGTTATGAAGGCATCCAGCTCCTCGTGCTCCAGGTCCCGCTTTATGGTAGTGTTACGCACGAAGCGTGGGGCGCTCACAATCGTCCGAAGTGCGAGGTTTTCTTGGGCTCTCAGGCGTCGTCTCATCGGCTCCTTAGCCAGCGCATACCAGGCCGGCGCGGCGTAGGTCAGCCTGGACCGTATATAGGTTTTGTATATCCCCAGCTTCGTGCGCACGGGGAGGCGGGAATCGAGGAGTGGGCGCAGTTTTGCTCTTGCAGTCTTCACTTGCCCCACCACATTGGACACGTGCCGCTGCATCGTCAGATTCTTGTCGATGGTCACTCCTAGGTACTTGACCGAGTTCGACCAATCGACAGGCTGTCCCATCAGCTGGACTCTTTCGGGGGGATGCTTCCGTCCAGTGATCATTGCTTGGGTCTTCGCCACGTTCACCGACATCCTCCATCTGGAGAGCCAGTCGGGTAACGCATCAAGGGTCCTCTGCATTTTCTTGGCTGCGTGGTGCGGTCTGTACGACGCGCTTAGGTAGGCTGCGTCGTCTGCGAAGAGGGCCAGCTTGGCATCATCCAGGACGGGGATGTCGTCCGTGAAGACCGCGTAGCAGAATGGGGACAGCCTGCTCCCCTGTGGTACTCCAGCTCGTATCGGCCTTGGCGTTGATAGGGCGTCCTCCACGGCCACCTGGAAACTTCGCCCTTCCAGGAAGCTCGCCACTATCTTCACCAGGCGTCTGGGTGCTGAGGTCTTCGAGAGCTTGTACAGCAGGCCCTCATGCCAAACTCGGTCGAAGGCCTTCTCCATGTCCAGCAGGACGGCGACGGTGTGCTCTCTCTTGTTGAGGCCCATCGCCATGAAGTGCAGGACACGGGCGAGCTGCAGCGTGGTCGAATGTTCGGCCCTGAACCCGAACTGTTCGGGCCTCGGGACGATATGGGGCTTCAGCAGCATCAGCAGCAGGTCTTCAAACACCTTGGAGATGTTGAAGAGGAGGGTGATCGGGCGGTTATTCTCTGGCCGCTGGGTGTTCTTGCCAGGTTTCGGGAGCATGATGACCCGGCCAAGCTTCCAAGCGGTGGGAAAGTGACCCGAGCGTAATATCCCATTGAACAGTCTGGTCACCGCCACGACAGCGCGTCGCGGGAGGTGGCGCAGAGCTGCGTTAGGGATTCTGTCCGCGCCCGGGGCCTTCTTTGGGTTCACTTTACTTAGGGCTTTCTGCACCTGGCCTGGCGTGAAGAAGAGTCCATCTTCATCCGGCCCGATCGGTGCTTCGAAGTAGTCTCCAAGGTGCCTCTCAACTGCTGCTACGTGCTCCACATCGTCAGTTGGGTTCGGCCTGAACTGGTTCTCCAGGCAGTCGGCGAAGATCTCGGCCCTGTCTTCGGCCTTGTAGCGGGTCCGGCCTTGCGCATCCAGCAAGGGACGGACGGGTTCAGGTCTGGAGGACAGCTGGCGGCAGAGGCGGTGGACGGAAGGGACCTCTTCTTCCACTTCTCTCAAATGCCGGTCCCAGCTGTCGGCTGCGTAGTCGGTGAGCTCTGCTTTCACCCTCTTGACTAGCTCGTTGAGTTTCGTCTTGAGGGCTGGGCATCGAGTATGCTGCCATCTTCTCCGGGTGTCGCGTTTCTCCTTGATTAGTTCCTGGATCCGGACAGGCAGGGGCCTGGACCTCTCGCCTGCCGGAACGGTGGTGGAGTTGGCGGTCATGGCGTCCCGGATAATGGTGGACAGCTCCTCCGCGGCTGCATCGACTTCGGCGCTCGTGCTCACTGGCGTCATCTGGACCCGCTCGTCGACGTCTCGGGAGAAGGCTTCCCAGTCGGTGCGGGTTCTGGGTGCTGGTGGCGCTACGCGTGTTGGTAGCTCCGAAAAGACCAACAGCACCGGGCGGTGATCCGACGGCATATCCACCAGGACTTCCTGATGGGGCGGGCAGCGCAGTCCTCGGGCGACTACGATGTCAAGAACGTCGTCTGCTAGCGGGTTCCTGGGGTCGTGGCGTGTTGCCTCTGGTGGCCCGTGGACATCGTAGTCATGGTCGAGGGAGTCCTGGTAGAGGATTCGTCCGGGTATCGTCACGACCGAGCTGTTCCAGGCGGGGTGCTTCGCATTGAAGTCTCCAGCCAAGATGGTAGGGCTAGGAGCGGCGAGAAGCTTCCGTACGTCCCGCACCTGGAACCGGTCTTGAGGCGGCCGATAGATGGCGAACAGGCGCAGGTCCTCTCCGCCATAATGGAGCTGCACACCGTGGGCGTACATCGACTCGAGGATGACATCGTCGATCTCCTGGTGGACGAGTCTTCTCTTCACCAGGACGGCCAGCCCACGGTATGCCTTTCCCTTGTCGGAGATCTGGTCCCTCCGATAGCAGACGTAGTTGGGCACCCGCAGCGAGTGAGTGGGCCGGAGATGCGTCTCGCTGATTAGCGCCACGTCGACGTTCTGCTCTCGGAGGAAGGTTCTGAGGAGCTTGATTTTCGTCGTCAGGCCCTCGGCGTTCCAGTGTATGACCCTCAGTTTGTCAGCCATTGATGGGCCGTGGTGTAATGGCTGCACTGAGGGTCGATGCGTCGATTTTGCCGCCGGACAGAGCGGCGGTCAGCACCTGCTGTAGTAGGCCCAGGGTCTGAACCAGTTGGTCCTGGGCTGTAGCTGGTAGGGCAGCCGGTGCGGCGGTCTTGGCCGGGGCCTGGGCGGAAGAAGGCGCTGGAGCCTTCGCCTTTCTCCTCCTCGGTCTGGGCTTCCTCCCCGTGCTGGCACCACGGGGCAAGGGGGCGTTGGCAGGAGCCATAAGGCTGGGGCCTGCTGTCTCCTGCACTGTGGCGGCCTGCTGCACCTTGGGCCTCTGCAGTCCCGTTCGCGGGGCGACGCCTGCCTTCTTGTTGCGCGTCTCGCGACGGAACGCAGGGCAGTTGGCGTTGTTGGCAGTGTGCGGGCCACTGCAGTTCGCGCAGGTCGGCGGATCCTCCCTTGGGCGCGGGCACTCGTGGGCTGCGTGTCCCTCCCCACACTTGACGCAGCGGATGGGTCGGTGGCAGTTCTGGGAGGAGTGCCTGAATCCCTGGCACCTGTGGCATTGCGGTGCGCCTTTCTTTCCACGCCAGGGCTCTACCTTGACACCTGGCATGAACAGGAGCTCTGAGATGTTGTAGAGCTCCTGTGTCTTCTCTGATTTGGCCACCTGGACGAAGTACAGGCAACCAGGGCGTCCCGATCGCGCCTGGATGGACTTGGCGTAGGTGGCCGGAAATCCTCTTTCATTTAAAGCCTCCACAATTTCCGCCGGGTCGGCTCCCACCGGCAGGCCTCGAATGGCGACTTTCACTGCTCGCTCGTCCTTCGGAGAGTAGCTCCACCAGCTTATCTTCTCCCTGTGATTGAGCTCATCGAAGTACCCTTGGAGGGTACGGTACTCCTGGCTCGACTGTGGGCTGAACCTCACTCCTTTCCCGAAAGGACGAGCGTTGGGCGCATGGCCGAGCTTTTCCGCCAGCAGCTTCATGTGCGCGGACCAGTTCGGGAGCTCCTCCACGACTATAGGCGGGTACGCGCTCTTCTGCTGCTGGGCGGGGGCGGCGGTAGTGGTGGCGGCTGCGGCTTGGGTCGCTGGTGCGGGCTTCGGCGCTGTTGCCGCGACTGCGGCAAACGAGAACGGCGTCGGAGTGCGCTGTGGCAGCGGCGGCTGCGTGGGGGGCGTCGCGGTGGAAGCGGCGCTGGTCGAAGGCTGCGCATCGGGTGTGCGCGCCTTTGGTGGCTGCACAACAGGTGGCCTCGATGTAGGTGGCGGCGGCGGCAGCGGGGCGGAGACGGCGGCAGGGGGGGCGGCGGCCTCGGGGCGCGGCGGGGGGGTGGGGGGGGCCCGTCCCCTCAACCGCGGATCGCGCAGGTGAGCCAGGTGTGGCGCTTGCGATCCCTCGAGGCTGCGGGAGCGCTTGATTATTTCAGCCCTTTCTCTGGCTGCAGTCTTTGGTGATCTGCGGCAGCGGTCCAGCAGTTCCTTGCAGAACCGCTTGCGCGCAGAATCCTCGTCCTCGCCCTCTGGTTCGCGCTTTCTGCGCGTGCGGACGGGAGGCAGCGTCGCCTCATTGGCGCTTGTGATCGCCGCGAGGTCTTCGGGCGATAAGTCTTCTGGTGGCCCCAGGTCCTGCTCCTGGATGCGTAGGTACGCGCCCATCCAGGCCAGCAACCCCGACGACACGAAGTTGTACTCGGCGAGCCTCGCCGTCATGACGAGGTCTCGCTCGTACTGTCGCCGGGTGTGCTCGTCCGCACGGTGTGCACCTCCGGGTCCGGGGCGTGAGGTGGGGGGCGTCTTGGGGGCGGCAAATGATGCCAGTGCCTGCTCTTCCGCAGACACTGGACTTCTTGAGGCGGCAGGTGCGGTCGCTGCCGCTGGGCTCGCTAGCGCCCGCGCCGCAGATGTTGATGCGGCGCTGGACGCGATGGGCTTCTTTTGAGGGCCGGTCGGTCTTGCGGCCGGCGGTGTTGGCGCAGTTGATTTGGCCGCGGCGGCCGGGGCAGTCGCGGCGGGTGCGCGGGTGCGCGGAGGCGGTTGTTGCCTCGGCGCAGACATTTTAGAGGCGGTGTGATAAAAATTTTGGAAAATTCTTTTTATATCGAGTTCCGTTACGCCCCACTATGCTTACGCGTTCCTGAGCGAAAGGCGAAACGGACCAATCGTACATTTACGATAGGGGACCGTTCGCGCGCGGGGGGAATCAACATAGCCCCCCCGCGCCCCTCGGCGGCTTAAAGTCAGCTAGCTAGCAGCTAGTTAATTTTTTTTTATTATTATTATGTAATAAACAATTAATGGTGCGTGTTTTGAATAACTAAAATTGCTTAATTATATACTTATAGGTTTTTTTTTTTTTTTTTTGGCCGATTTCAGGCTAAACTCGGTTTAGGTTAGGTTAGGTTTGTTTAGGTTCATGTGTAACCTAACACGAAGGGTATGGCGAGCGATCTGGGCTCGCTACGCTCGCCCACATCGCTTCTGCCATACCCTTCGAACCTATACTATCCGAAGTAGGGGTGCCCTGAACTCCCGTGCTCGCTACGCTCGCACCCGCCTCCTGGTGAACTGGTTTAATCTTAAAATCATTATTACAATACAATACAAATAGGTACCTACCTAGGTACGTTTACTTCATTGCAAGCAAACAGAAAATGTACAAATATAACTATGTAGGTGTACTAATTGTATCAGGTATATTTTTGTACTTTTACTTACTTACTTAATTAATTAATTTATGTAACGTGTAGGTAGGTAGTATATTATTTATATTTTATTGTGATATTGGGTGTGTGTGTCTATTCTATTTGAACGGTGCTGTGTAAGCGCAGCGCAGAGCCCTATTATATATTTATTTATATGTATGTAGTTAAATATTACTATTACTGTCGGCGAACCAACATTGTGAACCTTACCGCTCCGTGAACCCCCGCCTACCCCGCCTCGTCCCGGCCCTCTAACGACAAACTCTGTAATAGACTAAGTTGGCTTATGTACTTTGCTCGCAATCTTCCTATAAGAATTTACGCTCTTACAAGACATCACTAATGTCCAATTAGATTCTAATATGTCCGTAATTCTTATAAGAACGATATAATATTGTATATAGGAAAGCATATAACGCTATTACATAGACAAACAAAGCAAAACCGATAAGATTATCTCAAGTACATGGCTCTCATAAGATGAGCAAACAACTTACGCTAAATTTCGCCACCAGGTGGCGCCACAAGTGGGGGTAACCGAGCGTTACCTTTTAGAAGAGCCGTGCACTTTAAAGCCAATTTTTACCTTAAAATACATGTTTAACATCGTTTTGCTTTGTTATTTCCAATATATAATGCTGTCAGCTACATAAGAAAAATATCAAATGTATAATATTCGAAAAAGTAATATTCGACATCTCGAAATATGCGACAGCAGCAAAACTCCATCGATAATGACTTCGATTTTGATTGTAAATAAGAATTTGATTAAATTATATTATAATTACATTTGGTTTACTCATTTCCTTGTAGATATTAAGTTCTATTATTCAATTTTCATGTTAATCTAGTTACTTATAAGAAATGTATTTGGAGACCTATTAAAGGTATTTATTTTCGTTGTTTTTCCCTTTATTTACTTCCTTTTAGTACATAAGACATGATTATAGATATAAGATTTCATTTCTACGTTTTTATTATTTGTCTTATGTTCAATTTCGTGTTATGTTCAATTTAAATTTTTACTTTTCGATTTCACATATTATTTACATAGTTATCGTTTTTACTCACATATATTCTCATATATAACCGCGATGTTTATCGCCATACACATTAATATTAAGATTGGTACATAAATAAATTATTTAATAAGCAAACAAAATTCACATTTGCGTATGATACACTTCTGAAACAGAATCTTTCTAAATACAGTTAGGATGTTAGAAATAAATAAGGCAATCTATTAAATTCTTCTTTTTAATGTAAAATAAAGAAATTAGCTAAACTGTATAAAGTAAATTCTTGTAAAATTTTGCCTTAATCTTGCTATATTTTATTAATTGATTAACTTGATGGTTTTAAAATGTGTTTTCTGTATTGTAAAAGTTGTGTTCTTTCTGAAAAATATATGTAAAACATTGTAAATACATGAATAAATGAGATATTCAATGGGAAAGGCAGTGCGCATAGTACAAAATAACGCTAACCCGCGCTCAAACGGGCAGCTCAGACGCGGCTCTCTCATACGTCATGCTCGATCCTTCAAGGTAAATCTTGCCACGGCAAAATGTATCTTCAAGCAGAGGCAATAAGGAACAAGATAGCCTGAAAAGAAGAGAGCCGCGGAAACTCAATAGTGGCTGCACCCTGCACCCTGAACCAGTCGCCTGCCTTGCCCTGAGGACCTTGGAATACAGTATCCTGGCGTTTATCTTCACGTCTCTTACCCTATCCCGGTAAAACTAATGCACGTGTGAAGTGCTGTGACGGTAACGAGGTAATGTACTTATGGTAAGGGCTAGTCGCCCGGTCTACGTGCTGTATATATACATATATATGTATCTTGTGTATCTGGGAATCGTGGAAGCAGCTGTATCCGGCCAGCCAAGCTCGGATGGAGGCTTGACAAGTTGCATGGTCCTTCGAGCCGGATATACAGTTGTGTTCTTGTTACAGATACCGAGGCGGCACCAGAGGACGGCTAGCCATCAGACGCAAGGCGGCGGCAAGGGTGCATCGCCGAAGCAAGGGTGCAGCTAGAGTGAAGCCAGCGGCGGGCGGCGCCAACCAGCCGGAAGCGAAGCGACGGCGCGGCGCCACACCGGAGTGATTCATGTGAGTGTGTGCTGATCGGGTATGCACACCTAGATTACCCCGGCCTTCAGTTAAGACGTGGACCACGAATTATCTTTGCTTGACTTCAGACTAAAGGCAGAGTTGTACGGAGAAAGACAAATCTCATACTAGAGATTGTCAGTCGAGGTTTAACTCTGTGCTCGAGGCTGGAGGCCGAGTTCATGCGACGGATAGTACTGGCGTCCCCACCGGTCTATCTAGCGACTAGATTGTTTCGTCCACTAACCTTAACAAGGCTCTCACCTCCGTTGTTCGGTGCCCTTAGGTGTCTCAACCGAACAAGTTAGGTACACACCTCACAGTAGGTACACACCACACGGTAGGTTGTAGGTACTCTGACGCACAGTCATGCATCACTCAGAAGTGTATCATACGCCTTCGGGAGATCGTAGGGTTACGCGATCTATGATGCACGAGCCGCAGCCTAGTACGTCGCGAGCGGCAGCTTCCTCGGACACGCACACATGGAGTGCACCGTCTGGGGAGAGCGCCCTCCCACATACTAGTACTGCGACAACTTCAAATGATAACCAGGAAGTAGGAAGCGAGAATAGGAATCACGCATCCACAGTAAATTCACGGGAGAACGGACAGCGATTAAAGAACGCGATATTTACGACGCGATCGGTTGGTAGTACGTCATCCGTGCGCTCTCAAAGGCGCAGGCTCGAGGCCGAGATGGAGGTCCGACGCCTGACTTTGGAGCGAAGGCGCGAGGAGGAAGCGCTAGCTAGGACTACATTAGAGTTAGCCCAGTTAGATTCCACAGACGAATCTGCAAACGAGAGCGGAAACGACGCAGTTAGGCAGCCGCAAAATCCAACGTTTCATAGTATACACGTGGAACAATGGGTACATACGACCGCGCCTGCAGCACCTGTATGTCGTGCAGTAGAAACGCCCCTCGATACTGAGGTCCCTCGGGGGGAGAGAGGAGCTTATTTAATCAACGCCCAGAACGAACGTGAACATAGCCGCGTACATCAACGCGAGTTTAGGTCTCATTTTAACGGACCAACCACGAATCTTATAGATTTACAACCATTTACTAGGTCTTATTTTGCGGGGCCTAACCCACAATCTAATAACGCACACCCCGAACCTAGGTCCCATTACACAAGACCTAACAACGACAGACAAGACGATGACCAGCGCTATAGAGCGCACCGCGATAGGTCTAGGCAACGGCCAGAACCCAGCACTAGCTTATCGGACGTGGATAGACTAGAAATTCTAGCACAGTCGTTAGCCAAGGCGCTCGGCAGCGCCAAGTCGGATAAACGTACAAGCACTAGATTTCTAGACGAACTCCCTCACTTCGACGGCGACGTGAGCGAGTGGGTAGGCTTTAGCTCTGTCTATTGCGATAGTAGGGACGCGTACACGGACGTTCAGAACGTAGCGCGACTACGTAAAGCCTTACGCGGCCCGGCTAGGGAAACAGTGCGAGCACTCATCCACACAGCTCACCACCCAGATCAGATAATGAGCGTCCTAGAAAAACGGTACGGCCGCTCGGAACAGATCGTTTTGACTGAGCTAGAACGAATCAAGCGCATGCCTAAATTAGCTGAGGACGGACACAACATAAGCGAGTTCGCTAGCCGCGTATCTAACGCAGTGTCCATTATAAACTCCGTCGGCGAAAGGCGATATATGAATGCGCCTGAATTATTAACTCAGATAGAAGATAAACTCAGCGTTTTCATTCGATTCGGTTGGCACAGGTACCTACGCGAGCACAACGTACAGCCCGACTTAGAAATAATGTCATATTATCTCGACGACCTAATAGATAGCTACGGCGCCATGGCGCGACAGCCTGTACGTGGCAAACGCGAAGAAAAATCGAAAGAAAAACCGAAACGCTTCAAATTAGTACCGCGCCGTCGGTTAGTTAATGTCGCGACGAAGTCTAAATACAACAAATACGAAAGTTCGCAATCCGAGTCCGAATCGAGCGACGAAGAATGTTACGTATCACGTCACACCGTAGCAGCCGTAAAGACGTCTCGTGGCGCCCCCGCGGCGCGTAGCGAAAGCGAGAACGACTCGCAAATCAAGAACAGTTCGTACGAATCGGACAGCGCCTCGGACAGCGAATACGAGCGTTTCAAAGTCTTCGCCGCCATGAAGGCTAAGCCTAATCAATGTTCGCTATGTAAAGGCAATCACTATCTTACAGATTGTGAACAGTTTGCAAAGAAAAATGTATCAGAAAGGTGGGAACTTGCACGTTCGACTCGCATCTGTTTTCGCTGCCTAAAGGGCACGCACCGCAGAGAGAACTGTAAAGCAAAGCCCTGCGGTAAAAACGGCTGCAAGAAGCAACACCACAAACTGTTACATTATTCTAACGACGAAGATCCCAAAGCGAACAACAAGGCAGCCCCCTCCCCCGTCGCCCCGCGCGGGGAAAGCAAGGACGGCAACGGCGCCGATAAGTCTAGCGAACAAAAAGTTAAACAAGCTCAAGTCGCGTCAGTTAATAATCAAAATAGCGAAAGACGAGCGTATTTAAAGGTAGTCCCGGTCGAACTATTCGGTCCAACAGGCAAAATACAAACATATGCGTTATTGGACGAAGGCTCGACAATGACGCTTATCGAAAGAGAAACCGCACTCGCCATAGCACCACAAGGCGTCTCTGAAGCGCTGCGCATTGAAGGCGTAGGCGGAAAAAAGATAGATGAAAACGACTCTTTCAAACTAAACCTCAAAATAAAAGGTTTATATTCGCGAAATATGGAAAACCTGCGAGCGCAAACCATCACAAAGCTTAATTTGCCACCGCAAGACGTGGCCGAAAGCTTAGTAGCGCAGTGCGCCCATCTGGCGGAAATACAAGACGAAATAACATATGCCAACGCCAAACCGACCCTATTAATTGGGCAGGACAATTGGCATTTAATAATTTCAAGGGAAATTAAAACGGGAAAAGCTACTCAACCTGTAGCCTCCAACACATGGTTAGGTTGGGTACTACATGGCTTCTCAACTAGCCAACACAAACCCGTCGCGTTTGTTAACTACGTAGCGCCGACAGCGCCACCGGGCTCCATAGACGATCTAATAAAAGATCACTTTAGCCTGGACTCGCTAGGCATACAGCCTAAACGGCCGCAAAACGACACAGAGTTACAAGCGCTAAAAATACTAGACGAAACGGCGAATAGACTACCTAACGGGCAATTCGAAGTAGGATTACTATGGAAACCTAACTTCACTACTATGCCCGAAAGTAGGAAGCAAGCCGAACGACGTCTCACAAGCATAGAAAGAAAACTAGAACGAAAACCCGACAGCAAAGAGGAGTACCACAAACAAATAAACAATTTGTTTGAAAAGGGCTACGCTGAACCTGCGCCCGACAGTACATCCTCAGAAAAACTTTGGTACTTGCCGCACTTTACTGCTATACATCCGCAGAAAAAGAAAGAGCGACTAGTATACGATGCGGCGGCGAGATCAAACGGCACAAGTTTGAACGATCACGTTCCTAGCGAAACAGAGCGTCAATGGCAAACTTGGTTAAAGCACGTAAAAAATTTACAAGACTTGGAAGTACCTAGGCACATACCACCAACCGCGACTCTAGAAAAATCTGAATTAGATATATTTGCCGACGCAAGCGAACGCGCGTACGCAGCGGCAATCTACCTAAAATCAGTCTTATCGGACGGCACCGTAAACGTCAATTTAATAGCCGCCACGCGACACGTACTTAGTAACTTTAATACGAACCACAGATGGTACAAAGGACCGCGCTTCCTACTACTCGATCCTACCTCCTGGCCCTGCGATAAAATAGAAAATAAGTTACCTATAAGTCGCATTTCCAACCTTGTAACCCCCCACGTCCCTTCTGGCTCACTCCCAACCTCGCCGGACAAGATCTCCGAAGAAAGAAAAACCCCCTTAGGCCGCGTTCATACTGTGCGCGCCAAGACGGTAGCACATCTGATCGACGAAAAGAGATTTTCGACTTGGTCCCGCCTACTTCACGCTACAGCACGCGTCCTTCAGGCTACTCACTTATTCAAAGGACTTGTAAACAGGCATGAATCATCACAAGTATATGCCATGAAGAGACTCGTAAAAACGCCGAAGAAGGCACAAAATGTGCGGCCCAATATCACACCTACTAAGACGGCCCACGCCCCACTAGATCACGAGTTTATCTCAAGAGCAGAACAGCTATTAATCAAACGAATTCAAGAAGACAGTTTTCAATCAGAGATACATAGGCTGAAAAATAACGAACCTATCGAACGTCAATCTCGACTGAAAAATGTATGCATGAAAATCGATGAAGACGGCAGATTACGCCTTGACGGCTGCCTAGAAGCGCACTCAGACATAAGCAGTGCATACAACCAACCTGCAATAATAGATGCCAAACACTATATAACGCATCTATTAATAATGCATTTACATTGTCAGTATAGCCACGCCAATCACGAAACTGTCATTAACGAAAGCAGACAAATACAATGGAAATTCGTACACCCCGGCGCCCCACACATGGGCGGATCGTGGGAAAGATTAGTAACATCTATCAAAGTTGCACTGGCGGTCACACTAAAAGAGCGAAGTCCGCGCGAAAAAGTGTTACATACACTATTACTCGAAGCAGAACACACAGTAAACTCGAGACCATTGACGCCGGTATCACTCGACACCGCCGAAGAAGCGCTTACACCAAACCACTTCCTCATAGGCAGATCCAGTGGCAATACATTATTCGGTTCGTTCAATGACGACGACATCGCCAACGAATCAACCTGGAAGGCTTCACAAAGACTCGCAGACCACTTCTGGGCGAGATGGACGCGCGAATACCTACCCACTCTGTTGCCGCGCCAAAATAACAAAACACAACGTTATCAGAATCCAGCCCCAGGCGACATTGTACTAATAGTCGATCCAACAATGCCTAGAAATGTCTGGCCTAGAGGAGAAGTAACGACAGTAATGACAGGACACGACGGGAAAGTGAGAATAGTCGAAGTAAGGACAAACGCAGGAATAGTACGGCGACCAACATCACGACTAGTGATAATCTCTAACATTGATAACAGTTCGCCGTTCGTTAAGATGTGCTCTGCACCGGGGGGAGATTGTCGGCGAACCAACATTGTGAACCTTACCGCTCCGTGAACCCCCGCCTACCCCGCCTCGTCCCGGCCCTCTAACGACAAACTCTGTAATAGACTAAGTTGGCTTATGTACTTTGCTCGCAATCTTCCTATAAGAATTTACGCTCTTACAAGACATCACTAATGTCCAATTAGATTCTAATATGTCCGTAATTCTTATAAGAACGATATAATATTGTATATAGGAAAGCATATAACGCTATTACATAGACAAACAAAGCAAAACCGATAAGATTATCTCAAGTACATGGCTCTCATAAGATGAGCAAACAACTTACGCTAAATTTCGCCACCAGGTGGCGCCACAAGTGGGGGTAACCGAGCGTTACCTTTTAGAAGAGCCGTGCACTTTAAAGCCAATTTTTACCTTAAAATACATGTTTAACATCGTTTTGCTTTGTTATTTCCAATATATAATGCTGTCAGCTACATAAGAAAAATATCAAATGTATAATATTCGAAAAAGTAATATTCGACATCTCGAAATATGCGACAGCAGCAAAACTCCATCGATAATGACTTCGATTTTGATTGTAAATAAGAATTTGATTAAATTATATTATAATTACATTTGGTTTACTCATTTCCTTGTAGATATTAAGTTCTATTATTCAATTTTCATGTTAATCTAGTTACTTATAAGAAATGTATTTGGAGACCTATTAAAGGTATTTATTTTCGTTGTTTTTCCCTTTATTTACTTCCTTTTAGTACATAAGACATGATTATAGATATAAGATTTCATTTCTACGTTTTTATTATTTGTCTTATGTTCAATTTCGTGTTATGTTCAATTTAAATTTTTACTTTTCGATTTCACATATTATTTACATAGTTATCGTTTTTACTCACATATATTCTCATATATAACCGCGATGTTTATCGCCATACACATTAATATTAAGATTGGTACATAAATAAATTATTTAATAAGCAAACAAAATTCACATTTGCGTATGATACACTTCTGAAACAGAATCTTTCTAAATACAGTTAGGATGTTAGAAATAAATAAGGCAATCTATTAAATTCTTCTTTTTAATGTAAAATAAAGAAATTAGCTAAACTGTATAAAGTAAATTCTTGTAAAATTTTGCCTTAATCTTGCTATATTTTATTAATTGATTAACTTGATGGTTTTAAAATGTGTTTTCTGTATTGTAAAAGTTGTGTTCTTTCTGAAAAATATATGTAAAACATTGTAAATACATGAATAAATGAGATATTCAATGGGAAAGGCAGTGCGCATAGTACAAAATAACGCTAACCCGCGCTCAAACGGGCAGCTCAGACGCGGCTCTCTCATACGTCATGCTCGATCCTTCAAGGTAAATCTTGCCACGGCAAAATGTATCTTCAAGCAGAGGCAATAAGGAACAAGATAGCCTGAAAAGAAGAGAGCCGCGGAAACTCAATAGTGGCTGCACCCTGCACCCTGAACCAGTCGCCTGCCTTGCCCTGAGGACCTTGGAATACAGTATCCTGGCGTTTATCTTCACGTCTCTTACCCTATCCCGGTAAAACTAATGCACGTGTGAAGTGCTGTGACGGTAACGAGGTAATGTACTTATGGTAAGGGCTAGTCGCCCGGTCTACGTGCTGTATATATACATATATATGTATCTTGTGTATCTGGGAATCGTGGAAGCAGCTGTATCCGGCCAGCCAAGCTCGGATGGAGGCTTGACAAGTTGCAATTACGTACGACGTATTGCGATCGAAATGAAACATTATATATACCATACTTTGTTGGCGTATTAAGAATCATATTGTGGCCCTGAAAAGGGCCGTTTTGTTTGTTTGTTTGATATGCCTGCCTACGCCACGCACGGTGATTGCGTGCGGCCGGTGCGCGCTTAAGCCTTCTTCTCGGTCTTTTTGGGAAGGAGGACGGCCTGGATGTTGGGCAGCACACCACCCTGGGCGATGGTGACACCGGACAGTAGTTTGTTCAGCTCCTCGTCGTTCCTGATCGCCAGCTGGAGATGTCTAGGGATGATCCTAGTCTTCTTGTTGTCGCGAGCGGCGTTTCCGGCCAACTCGAGGACTTCGGCGGCCAGATATTCCATGACGGCGGCGAGGTACACCGGTGCACCGGCTCCGACGCGTTCCGCGTAGTTTCCCTTGCGGAGCAGACGATGGATACGCCCGACGGGGAACTGCAAACCGGCACGGTTGGAGCGGGACTTTGCCTTTCCCTTAACTTTGCCACCTTTGCCACGGCCCGACATTGTTATGAAGTGAGTGAGTGGTCGTTTGTTTCGTACGAATACAGATGATACGGCTAACGCTCTGAGCGCAAGCTTGTAGACTGTTTTTTTTACATGTTCAACCCTCGGTTTTATTTATAGTGTTGCGCGGTGAATCGACTACGCTGTAATACGGAAGAGTGAAAGGGACAGATTTATGCGTTTACTTCGTACATTCGTGAATAGTTGAGGTGATTAGATTTATGTATTGTTTTCATTGTTTCACTATTTTACTTTTATTTGCGAAAGTGAGGTAAACTAAACAGGTGCAAGTGCATCAGTGGAGATAATTTGTTTACGTGAATAGTTTGTGATTGTGTTAAGTTGATGTGAAGTGAAGTGCATTTTATTTAAAGGATGTCTCTATTCTATAGGTATGTCGTCGAATAATTATTACTTACTTATTAATTATAAATTATATTAAGTGAGTGATGTCGTCGGGAGTCGGGCAGTCGGGCGGGACGGAATGTTTGTTTGTTTGTTCGTCCTTATTGAAACATATAGGTCGAATCGACATGAATAAATTGTTAGCCCTGAAAAGGGCTGTTTGTTTTTTGTGTGTCGTGGTCTTGCGTGCTTGCTTGCTTGCTTGCTTGCTTGCTTGCTTGCTCGGCGGCTCCGAGCGGGAATCGTCGGTCGCATCGCATCGCATCGCATCGCACGCAACACGGGGGTGCAGCGCAACAACGCAACGAAGTCGTCGTCGTCGTCGTCGACTGCGGTTCGCGCTTACTTCTTAGCGGCGGCTTTCTTGGCGGCTGGTTTCGACTTGGGAGCGGCGGCCTTCTTCGGTTTGGGCGCTTTCGGCTTTTTGGTCGGGGGCTTGGCGGTTTTCTTGGCCTTGGGGGCGGCGGCGCTCTTCGCCTTCGCGGGGGCGGCTCTCTTAGCGGCTGCGGCGGCGGGCTTCTTCTTAGCGGCGGCCGCCTTCTTGTCCTTTGCGGCGGCGGCGGCGGCTTTCGCCTTGGCCGGTGAGCTGGCGGCGGCTTTCTTGGGCTTAGCGGCGGCGGCGGCGCTCGCTGCCTTCTTCGTCGGCTTCGGCTTGGCGGCGGCCTTGGCCTTAGTCTCGCCGGAGGAGGCCTTCGACTTGCCGGCGGCGGATTTGGACTCGAGCTTGAACGAACCGCTCGCGCCCTTGCCTTTGGTCTGTATCAGCTGGCCGGACTCGACGGCGCTCTTCAGATATTTTCTGATGAAGGGCGCCAGCTTCTCGGCGTCGACCTTGTACTGTGCGGCGATATATTTCTTGATGGCTCGCAGGCTCGATCCGCTTCTCTCTTTCAGCTCTTTTATCGCGTTGTTTACCATCTCTGAAGTCTTCGGGTGGTTGGGCTTCGCCTTCGGCTTCTTGGCGGCGGCGGACGCCTTAGGCTTCTTCGCTGGTGTCGCCGGAGCGGGGGCGTCGTTAGCTACAGCTGTATCTGCCATTTCAATTGAGTTTCTTGCTTGAGTAACACCGATTCACACGTAGTATAAGCAGCGCAGTGAGTGGATGCGGAAAGTTTCCTAAATAATCCGCTAGAAGGCGCCACTAACCCCCCTTGGCGAGCATTACTGTAAAGAGGGCCTAGATGTCGTGAAACGATTTCTCGTATCAACACTTCTAACTTTTCACTAGCAGCGATCTTTAAAAAAATATTTTTTGTCTAAACCAATTGTTTGTACTTGGATACGATATCAAATTCAGATTGTGCTTGAGTACACCTTACTGGAAATGTAAAATTTGCCTAGGTACGACGAGACGAGGGAAAGTTACGAACGTTTATAATCGGTACTATGCACGTTGAGTACCTAGTGTCAAATTCAAAAGTTATTTTATTCTATAAAAACGCACATAAATAGATCTATTCCTTAATAAATTGAAAGAATGTATTCTGCCCTTATCCATGATAAAAATATGTCCCATATGATTTATTTTTAATGTAACTTTGATCATCTTAAAGTTGACGTTGGTAAAACACGCGATGGTATCTGCTCACGGCTACGGACCGCTCTATCGGCCTCTGTTGATTGTTATTTAAGTAACAATGTATCGAATCTGTAATTATTATATAATGTACTATTTCATAACATGCTATACATAATAAATTAATATTTACAATTACAATAATAATTACGAATAACGGGCGTAAAGTGTAGCAAACGTAGAGATGGCGGCGGCGTAGGTACGCTGTCCCGCCGGCCGTCTATAGATACAGTACCTACCTACCTACTTACACAAGGACTAATATTATTATTTTTGTTATGCATATAATATTATTTACATTATTTTGTCATTGTGATATTTTTATGCAGGTAGGTTAGGTAACTACCCTAACCTGACTAAGATCATAGGTAAGTATTTACTAAGAGCTTCCGACACGACCGTTTTCTCTCTAATCTCTTTGACTCCGTCGCATTCGCATCGCAATAACAAGACGTTTATTATCCTTATGTAATCTACCTAATTTCCCCTCAATAATAATCTAGTTGGATACCTACCTAAAATGATTACTAAATTATTTATTATTAAATTATTATTTTTTTACAGGTTTCATTACGTGATAATGACGTCGGTCGTCCCACAACGAATATGGAATAATAGACCGCTGCTGCTGCTGAGCTGCCCGGTCCTGTCTAGTGTCTAGCAACGATGATAATGTGTAAGTATAATAATAAAATAATAATTATATACTTTTCTCAATGCTTTTAAACTAACTCTGATGGATGCAAATTAATTACGAGTAGGTAGGTACTTACTTGTTGCCGCCCGGCCCGACAAACAAAAGATAAAATAACTAGCCTACCTAACGTAACTTAAGTGTAATAATCTAATACTTTCTACGTAGGTATATATTGTGTGTGCGGGCGTGCGTGCGTGCGTACGTAGGTACCCTATATTTTTAACGTATTATTTCGTCGCAAGAAACCCATGAAACATAATTTATTAAAAAACATGAAACTTATGTGGCCCTGAAAAGGGCCTTTTTGTGTTAATATGGTATTCGCGAAGAAATGCGGCCGCCTTCGGTGGATGGAAGGCGACGCGCAAGCAGTGTGCGCGAAATTAACCACCGAAACCGTAGAGGGTGCGGCCTTGACGCTTGAGCGCGTAGACTACGTCCATGGCGGTGACGGTCTTCCTCTTGGCGTGCTCGGTGTAGGTGACCGCGTCGCGGATAACGTTCTCGAGGAACACCTTCAGCACACCGCGGGTCTCCTCGTAGATGAGACCGGAGATACGCTTCACACCGCCTCTGCGTGCGAGACGACGGATGGCGGGCTTCGTGATACCCTGGATGTTGTCACGAAGAACTTTCCTGTGACGCTTGGCACCTCCTTTTCCCAATCCTTTGCCTCCCTTACCGCGACCGGTCATCTTGTACGAGTTTCTAAGAAAATAACTTTAAATAAATCGACAATCAAAGAGCGACGAGCACAAAACTGCGCACGACGCCGCGGGCGAGCGAATATGAATCGACACGACACTAAATTCAAAAGCGGGAAAACGGCTTATATTTATACAAAACCGACACGTTCGCGGGGTCGAAGTAGTAGCGCGCGGGGAACTCTCTCCGCCCCTCCCTCACCCTTCCTCACACCCTCCGTTCCGATTCCGGGCCCCGAATGTGATGGATGATAAATAAATTATTAGGTTATCAGTCTTTTCACCTGCGTAACCGACAACCGCGATCCTCAAAAGTAACATTTAACCTCCCGACCTAACCTAACCTAATCTAACCTAACCTAGCGTAACCTAACCTCACCCTTTCTCACTCCCTCCGTTCTGATTCCGAGCGCCGAATGTGACGATCAATTATCAGGTTATCATTCTTTTCACCTGTGTAACCGACAACTGCGATCCCCAATCCTAGTCAATACGACACGAATTAACACTGTGTATAAATAAAAAAAAAAAAAAAAAAAAAAGACAGCCGATAATAATGACAACTGACAACGCGCGCTAACAAATAGATAGTTAATAATTATCTATCTATATAAGATATTTTGGTGCGTGCGTGCGTACGTACCTATCTACTTAATAAATATATATATTATAGACTCTTTTGACTATTTATTAACACGCAACGCGTGCGTGTGTACTGTGTACGTAGGTACATGATCGATTTTGACCCAGTGAAACATATTCAATAAGATTATTAGAAACAAATGTGGCCCTGAAAAGGGCCTTTTGAGTATGCGATAGGCTCTCCGATCGCGAACGGCGCGAGGCGTGTGTGTAGGTACGTAGCGTATAGCTATCGGGTAGGTTAGGTACACGCGCGGCCGCCCCAACGAACGTGGCGCGTATCGCTTATCGGTGGTGGTGGGTGTGTTTAAGCACGCTCTCCACGGATGCGACGAGCGAGCTGGATGTCCTTGGGCATGATGGTGACACGCTTGGCATGGATGGCGCACAGGTTGGTGTCTTCGAAGAGACCAACGAGGTAAGCCTCGCTCGCCTCCTGCAGCGCCATCACGGCGGAGCTCTGGAAGCGCAAGTCGGTCTTGAAGTCTTGAGCGATTTCACGGACGAGACGCTGGAAGGGCAGCTTGCGGATCAGCAGCTCGGTACTCTTCTGGTAGCGACGGATCTCACGAAGAGCGACGGTACCGGGCCTGTAGCGATGGGGCTTCTTCACACCACCGGTAGCCGGCGCGCTCTTGCGAGCGGCCTTGGTGGCGAGCTGTTTACGCGGTGCCTTACCACCGGTCGACTTACGAGCTGTCTGCTTAGTACGAGCCATTTCGATAAGATGAGATAATTATTAATAAATAACGCGTTGCGCGACACAAACAAACGTGCGGACGGAGCGTACGATACGAGGGAGGGACGCGCGCGACTGCTAGTTAAAAAAATTTTTTTCCGGCTTTTATTTATACATTCGAGCATAGTTTGCGGGTGAGCGGGTAGCGGGAGGTGTGGGGAAGCGACGACGCAGAGCGAGATGTGAGATA
The DNA here is from genome assembly GCA_948473455.1 of Teleiodes luculella. Classification (NCBI taxonomy): domain Eukaryota; kingdom Metazoa; phylum Arthropoda; class Insecta; order Lepidoptera; family Gelechiidae; genus Teleiodes; species Teleiodes luculella. Next base: position 6,997,918 of record OX419609.1, on the reverse strand, counting down.
TCGCTTGCTATATCGTTTAGAGACGTGCACGCCCTCTGGACGCTTTGAATTTAACGAGAAAGAAACTTTAAAACATTATTATTGTAAATACCTATCTGAAAATTATCTAAATAATTTATTTAATAAATTTATCTAACTAATATTGTTATAAATTTGTCAATTCCCTTCCTTACGAAACAAGCACACAGCTTATTACGTACCTACCTACGTACACCTACCACATCCAGAAATTAATCAAATACCTACTGTATTGTATGTGGATCAAAATTAAATTAGTAGGTAGGTATAATAAAAAAAAAAAATATATCAGAGTCGGTGTAGTATTGCGACATGCGCATATTTTGGATCGGTGTAGTATTGCTACATGCTCAACTGATTACTTATTTTAATTTTTTTTTTATTTTTTTATTAATACCTAATTATTATTGTGTCCACCTTAATTAACTAAGTAGTAGGTGTAAATAAGTAGGTATGTAATGTATTATTAATTATGATCGTAAAATCTCTTTGAAACATTATGTACGTTGCACAGATAAGCATTTTGTGGCCCTGAAAAGGGCCTTTTGGTTGTTGTGAGGAGGAAGGAAGCTGTCGCGCGGTGTATTGGCGCGCTTCACTTCGAGCTGGTGTACTTGGTGACAGCCTTGGTGCCCTCAGAGACGGCGTGCTTGGCGAGTTCACCGGGTAGCAAGAGCCTGACGGATGTCTGCACCTCCCTCGATGTAATTGTGGAGCGCTTGTTGTAGTGGGCGAGACGCGAGGCCTCGGCGGCGATGCGCTCGAAGATGTCGTTCACGAACGAGTTCATGATAGACATCGCTTTGCTCGAGATACCGGTGTCTGGGTGCACCTGCTTCAACACCTTGTAGATGTAGATGGCGTAGCTCTCCTTCCTCTTGTGCTTCTTCTTTTTCTTGTCCGATAAAGAGAGGTCCTTCTTTGCTTTGCCAGAGGTTTAAAGCTAGTAAATTTGTTAATTAGAAACAGTAAACCTTTACCACAAATTAAATAAAACAATAAAAAAAAATAGGTACCTAACCTACACAAAAAAAAAATTTAAACAATTTTCGTACTTTAGAAAGCACGGTGACCTTTATAACATGTATTTGTAACTATAAACATTTAAAATAACAAATAATAAAAAAAAAAACAATAATGTTTTTGTACCTACCTACTTCAGAAAGCACGTTCAGGTAACTACAAAAGTACATAAATAAATTAAAATAATAAAATAAAAACAAATAAAAGAACCTGATCGCAATAATATAATAACACTTTCATTTAATTAAATTAAAACCAAATTAACTTTTTCAAATCATCTACATAAATAAAGTGCAGAATTATAAATAATAAGTTCAAAACAACACGTCCAACTTAAATATTAGCAAGTTATTTATTTTAAAGCATTATTAACTAAGTAGACAAATAATCAAGATTTTTCTGTGTTTCAGAAAGCACGGTACCTAAATATACCTACATGCAACTTGTCAAGCCTCCATCCGAGCTTGGCTGGCCGGATACAGCTGCTTCCACGATTCCTAGATACACAAGATATATATATATGTATATATACAGCACGTAGACCGGGCGACTAGCCCTTACCATAAGTACATTACCTCGTTACCGTCACAGCACTTCACACGTGCATTAGTTTTACCGGGATAGGGTAAGAGACGTGAAGATAAACGCCAGGATACTGTATTCCAAGGTCCTCAGGGCAAGGCAGGCGACTGGTTCAGGGTGCAGGGTGCAGCTACTATTGAGTTTCCGCGGCTCTCTTCTTTTCAGGCTATCTTGTTCCTTATTGCCTCTGCTTGAAGATACATTTTGCCGTGGCAAGATTTACCTTGAAGGATCGAGCATGACGTATGAGAGAGCCGCGTCTAAGCCGCCCGTTTGAGCGCGAGTTAACGGTAATTTGTACTATGCGCACTGCCTTTCCCATTAGATATCTCATTTATTCATGTATTTACAATATATTGCACATGTTTATTAGAAAGGACGCAACTTGTACAATATAGAAATCATATTTACATAACATCAAGTTAATAAGTTTAGAAAATATCGGCATATTAAGACCAAAAAATACGGAAAATCACATAATACAATTTAGTTAATTTCTTCAAATTTACATTAAAAAGGGAAATTAATACATTGCCTTATTTATATCTAACATCCTAACTGTATTTAGAAAGATTCTGTTTCAGAAGTGTATCATACGCAAATGTGAATTTTGTTTGCTTATTAAATAATTTATTTATGTACCAATCTTAATATTAATGTGTATTGCGATAAACATCGCGGTTATATATGAAAATAAATGTGAGTAAAAACAATAACTATGTAAATAATAATGAGAAATCGAAAAGTAAAATTTAAATTGTACATAGCACGAAATTGAACTTAAGACTAAACAATAAAACGTAGAAATGAAATCTTATATCTATAATCATGTCTTATGTACTAAAAGGAAGTAAATAAAGGGAAAAACAACGAAAATAAATACCTTTAATAGGTCTCCAAATACATTTCTTATAAGTAACTAGATTAACATGAAAGTTGAATAATAGAACTTAATATCTACAAGGAAATGAGTAAACCAAATGTAATTATAATATAATTTAATCAAATTCTTATTTACAATCAAAATCGAAGTCATTATCGATGGAGTTTTGCTGCTGTCGCATATTTCGAGATGTCGAATATTACTTTTTCGAATATTATACATTTGATATTTTTCTTATGTAGCTGACAGCATTATTATTGGAAATAACAAAGCAAAACGATGTTAAACATGTATTTTAAGGTGAAAAATGACTTTAAAGTGCACGGCTCTTCTAAAAGGTAACGCTCGGTTACCCCTACTTGTGGCGCCACCTGGTGGCGAAATTTAGCGTAAGTTGTTTGCTCATCTTATGAGAGCCATGTACTTGAGATAATCTTATCGGTTTTGCTTTGTTTGTCTATGTAATAGCGTTATATGCTTTCCTATATACAATATTATATCGTTCTTATAAGAATTACGGACATATTAGAATCTAATTGGACATTAGTGATGTCTTGTAAGAGCGTAAATTCTTATAGGAAGATTGCGAGCAAAGTACATAAGCTAACTAAGTCTATTACAGAGTTTGTCGTTAGAGGGCCGGGACGAGGCGGGGTAGGCGGGGGTTCACGGAGCGGTAAGGTTCACAATGTTGGTTCGCCGACAATCTCCCCCCGGTGCAGAGCACATCTTAACGAACGGCGAACTGTTATCAGTGTTAGAGATTATCACTAGTCGTGATGTTGGTCGCCGTACTATTCCTGCGTTTGTCCTTACTTCGACTATTCTCACTTTCCCGTCGTGTCCTGTCATTACTGTCGTTACTTCTCCTCTAGGCCAGACATTTCTAGGCATTGTTGGATCGACTATTAGTACAATGTCGCCTGGGGCTGGATTCTGATAACGTTGTGTTTTGTTATTTTGGCGCGGCAACAGAGTGGGTAGGTATTCGCGCGTCCATCTCGCCCAGAAGTGGTCTGCGAGTCTTTGTGAAGCCTTCCAGGTCGATTCGTTGGCGATGTCGTCGTCATTGAACGAACCGAATAATGTATTGCCACTGGATCTGCCTATGAGGAAGTGGTTTGGTGTAAGCGCTTCTTCGGCGGTGTCGAGTGATACCGGCGTCAATGGTCTCGAGTTTACTGTGTGTTCTGCTTCGAGTAATAGTGTATGTAACACTTCTTCGCGCGGACTTCGCTCTTTTAGTGTGACCGCCAGTGCAACTTTGATTGATTTTACTAATCTTTCCCACGATCCGCCCATGTGTGGGGCGCCGGGGGGTATGAATTTCCATTGTATTTGTCTGCTTTCAACGTCATGTTTTAGCCCTTCGTTACATTCGTGCGCTAGTTCTCTGTCGGCGCCAACGAAGTTAGTACCGTTGTCGCTGTATATAACGCTCGGTTTGCCTCTTCGTGCTATAAACCTTCTTAGGGCCATGATCATTGAAGATGATGATAATGATGCAGCGAGTTCTAGATGTACTGCGCGTGTGGTGAGACAAGTGAATAGAGCTCCCCATCGTTTCTCATGGCGTCTGCCTATAGTTACAGTCATCGGTCCGAAGTAATCTACTGCCGAGCAGGTGAATGGCGGCTGATTGTGTGCTAATCTTTCTTTTGGTAGATTACCGTGTGGCGCTGTCTGCGGTTTATTGCGGTATACTTTACACCACTGGCATGAATGTACGAGTTTTCGTATAGTGCGGCGAAGTGCTAATACATAATACTTTTGTCTGATTTCGTTAATGACAGTTTCGTGATTGGCGTGGTTAAACTGACAATGTAGATGCATTATTAATAGATGCGTTATGTAGTGTTTGGCATCTATTATTGCAGGTTGGTTGTATGCACTGCTTATGTCTGAGTGCGCTTCTAGGCGGCCATCAAGGCGTAATATGCCGTCTTCATCGATTTTCATGCATACATTTTTCAGTCGAGATTGACGTTCGATAGGTTCGTTATTTTTCAGCCTATGTATCTCTGATTGAAAACTGTCTTCTTGAATTCGTTTGATTAATAGCTGTTCTGCTCTTGAGATAAACTCGTGATCTAGTGGGGCGTGGGCCGTCTTAGTAGGTGTGATATTGGGCCGCACATTTTGTGCCTTCTTCGGCGTTTTTACGAGTCGCTTCATGGCATATACTTGTGATGATTCATGCCTGTTTACAAGTCCTTTGAATAAGTGAGTAGCCTGAAGGACGCGTGCTGTAGCGTGAAGTAGGCGGGACCAAGTCGAAAATCTCTTTTCGTCGATCAGATGTGCTACCGTCTTGGCGCGCACAGTGTGAACGCGGCCTAAGGGGGTTGTTCTTTCTTCGGAGATCTTGTCCGGCGAGGTTGGGAGTGAGCCAGAAGGGACGTGGGGGGTTACAAGGTTGGAAACGCGACTTATAGGTAACTTATTTTCTATTTTATCGCAGGGCCAGGAGGTAGGATCGAGTAGTAGGAAGCGCGGTCCTTTGTACCATCTGTGGTTCGAATTAAAGTTACTAGGTACGTGTCGCGTGGCGGCTATTAAATTGACGTTTACGGTGCCGTCCGATAAGACTGATTTTAGGTAGATTGCCGCTGCGTACGCGCGTTCGCTCGCGTCGGCAAATATATCTAATTCAGATTTTTCTAGAGTCGCGGTTGGTGGTATGTGCCTAGGTACTTCCAAGTCTTGTAAATTTTTTACGTGCTTTAACCAAGTTTGCCATTGACGCTCTGTTTCGCTAGGAACGTGATCGTTCAAACTTGTGCCGTTTGATCTCGCCGCCGCATCGTATACTAGTCGCTCTTTCTTTTTCTGCGGATGTATAGCAGTAAAGTGCGGCAAGTACCAAGGTTTTTCTGACGATGTACTGTCGGGCGCAGGTTCAGCGTAGCCCTTTTCAAACAAATTGTTTATTTGTTTGTGGTATTCCTCTTTGTTGTCGGGTTTTCGTTCTATGCTTGTGAGACGTCGTTCGGCTTGCTTCCTACTTTCGGGCATAGTAGTGAAGTTAGGTTTCCATAGTAATCCTACTTCGAATTGCCCGTTAGGTAGTCTATTCGCCGTTTCGTCTAGTATTTTTAGCGCTTGTGACTCTGTGTCGTTCTGCGGCTGTTTAGGCTGTATGCCTAGCGAGTCTAGGCTAAAGTGATCTTTTATTAGATCGTCTATCGAGCCCGGTGGCGCTGTCGGCGCTACGTAGTTAACAAGCGCGACGGGTTTGTGTTGGCTAGTTGAGAAGCCATGTAGTACCCAACCTAACCATGTGTTGGAGGCTACAGGTTGAGTAGGTTTTCCCGTTTTGATTTCCCTTGAAATTATTAAATGCCAATTGTCTTGCCCAATTAATAGGGTCGGTTTGGCGTTGGCGTATGTTATTTCGTCTTGTATTTCCGCCAGATGGGCGCACTGCGCTACTAAGCTTTCGGTCACGTTTTGCGGTGGCAGATTAAGCTTTGTGATGGTTTGCGCTTGTAGGTTTTCCATGTTTCGCGAATATAAACCTTTTATTTTAAGGTTTAGTTTGAAAGAGTCGTTTTCATCGATCTTTTCTCCGCCTATGCCTTCTATGCGCAGCGCTTCAGTGGCGCCTTTTGGTGCTATGGCGAGTGCGGTTTCTCTTTCGATAAGCGTCATTGTCGAGCCTTCGTCCAATAACGCATATGTTTGGATTTTGCCTGTTGGACCGAATAGTTCGACCGGGACTACCTTTAAGTACGCTCGTCTTTCGCTATTTTGATTATTGACTGACGCGACTTGAGCTCGTTTAACTTTCTGTTCGCTAGACTTATCGGCGCCGTTGCCGTCCTTGCTTTCCCCGCGCGGGGCGACGGGGGAGGGGGTAGCCTCTTTGTTCGCTTTGGGATCTTCGTCGTTAGAATAATGTAAAAGTTTGTGGTGTTGCTTCTTGCAGCCGTTTTTACCGCAGGGCTTTGCTTTACAGTTCTCTCTGCGGTGCGTTCCCTTTAGGCAGCGAAAACAGATGCGAGTCGACCGTGCAACTTCCCACCTTTCCGATACATTTTTCTTTGCAAACTGTTCACAATCTGTAAGATAGTGATTGCCTTTACATAGCGAACATTGATTAGGCTTAGCCTTCATGGCGGCGAAGACTTTGAAACGCTCGTATTCGCTGTCCGAGGCGCTGTCCGATTCGTACGAACTGTTCTTGATTTGCGAGTCGTTCTCGCTTTCGCTACGCGCCGCGGGGGCGCCACGAGACGTCTTTACGGCTGCTACGGTGTGACGTGATACGTAGCATTCTTCGTCGCTCGATTCGGACTCGGATTGCGAACTTTCGTATTTGTTGTATTTAGACTTCGTCGCGACGTTAACTAACCGACGGCGCGGTACTAATTTGAAGCGTTTCGGTTTTTCTTTCGACTTTTCCTCGCGTTTGCCACGTACAGGCTGTCGCGCCATAGCGCCGTAGCTATCTATTAGGTCGTCGAGATAATATGACATTATTTCTAAGTCGGGCTGTACGTTGTGCTCGCGTAGGTACCTGTGCCAACCGAATCGAATGAAAACGCTGAGTTTATCTTCTATCTGAGTTAATAATTCAGGCGCATTCATATATCGCCTTTCGCCGACGGAGTTTATAATGGACACTGCGTTAGATACGCGGCTAGCGAACTCGCTTATGTTGTGTCCGTCCTCAGCTAATTTAGGCATGCGCTTGATTCGTTCTAACTCAGTCAAAACGATCTGTTCCGAGCGGCCGTACCGTTTTTCTAGGACGCTCATTATCTGATCTGGGTGGTGAGCTGTGTGGATGAGTGCTCGCACTGTTTCCCTAGCCGGGCCGCGTAAGGCTTTACGTAGTCGCGCTACGTTCTGAACGTCCGTGTACGCGTCCCTACTATCGCAATAGACAGAGCTAAAGCCTACCCACTCGCTCACGTCGCCGTCGAAGTGAGGGAGTTCGTCTAGAAACCTAGTGCTTGTACGTTTATCCGACTTGGCGCTGCCGAGCGCCTTGGCTAACGACTGTGCTAGAATTTCTAGTCTATCCACGTCCGATAAGCTAGTGCTTGGTTCTGGCTGTTGCCTAGATCTATCGCGGTGCGCTCTATAGCGCTGGTCATTGTCTTGTCTGTCGTTGTTAGGTCTTGTGTAATGGGACCTAGGTTCGGGGTGTGCGTTATTAGATTGTGGGTTAGGCCCCGCAAAATAAGACCTAGCAAATGGTTGTAAATCTATAAGATTCGTGGTTGGTCCGTTAAAATGAGACCTAAATTCGCGTTGATGTACGCGGCTATGTTCACGTTCGTTCTGGGCGTTGATTAAATAAGCTCCTCTCTCCCCCCGAGGGACCTCAGTATCGAGGGGCGTTTCTACTGCACGACATACAGGTGCTGCAGGCGCGGTCGTATGTACCCATTGTTCCACGTGTATACTATGAAACGTTGGATTTTGCGGCTGCCTAACTGCGTCGTTTCCGCTCTCGTTTGCAGATTCGTCTGTGGAATCTAACTGGGCTAACTCTAATGTAGTCCTAGCTAGCGCTTCCTCCTCGCGCCTTCGCTCCAAAGTCAGGCGTCGGACCTCCATCTCGGCCTCGAGCCTGCGCCTTTGAGAGCGCACGGATGACGTACTACCAACCGATCGCGTCGTAAATATCGCGTTCTTTAATCGCTGTCCGTTCTCCCGTGAATTTACTGTGGATGCGTGATTCCTATTCTCGCTTCCTACTTCCTGGTTATCATTTGAAGTTGTCGCAGTACTAGTATGTGGGAGGGCGCTCTCCCCAGACGGTGCACTCCATGTGTGCGTGTCCGAGGAAGCTGCCGCTCGCGACGTACTAGGCTGCGGCTCGTGCATCATAGATCGCGTAACCCTACGATCTCCCGAAGGCGTATGATACACTTCTGAGTGATGCATGACTGTGCGTCAGAGTACCTACAACCTACCGTGTGGTGTGTACCTACTGTGAGGTGTGTACCTAACTTGTTCGGTTGAGACACCTAAGGGCACCGAACAACGGAGGGAAGAGCCTTGTTAAGGTTAGTGGACGAAACAATCTAGTCGCTAGACAGACCGGTGGGGACGCCAGTACTATCCGTCGCATGAACTCGGCCTCCAGCCTCGAGCACAGAGTTAAACCTCGACTGACAATCTCTAGTATGAGATTTGTCTTTCTCCGTACAACTCTGCCTTTAGTCTGAAGTCAAGCAAAGATAATTCGTGGTCCACGTCTTAACTGAAGGCCGGGGTAATCTAGGTGTGCATACCCGATCAGCACACACTCACATGAATCACTCCGGTGTGGCGCCGCGCCGTCGCTTCGCTTCCGGCTGGTTGGCGCCGCCCGCCGCTGGCTTCACTCTAGCTGCACCCTTGCTTCGGCGATGCACCCTTGCCGCCTCCTTGCGTCTGATGGCTAGCCGTCCTCTGGTGCCGCCTCGGTATCTGTAACAAGAACACAACTGTATATCCGGCTCGAAGGACCATGCAACTTGTCAAGCCTCCATCCGAGCTTGGCTGGCCGGATACAGCTGCTTCCACGATTCCTAGATACACAAGATATATATATATGTATATATACAGCACGTAGACCGGGCGACTAGCCCTTACCATAAGTACATTACCTCGTTACCGTCACAGCACTTCACACGTGCATTAGTTTTACCGGGATAGGGTAAGAGACGTGAAGATAAACGCCAGGATACTGTATTCCAAGGTCCTCAGGGCAAGGCAGGCGACTGGTTCAGGGTGCAGGGTGCAGCTACTATTGAGTTTCCGCGGCTCTCTTCTTTTCAGGCTATCTTGTTCCTTATTGCCTCTGCTTGAAGATACATTTTGCCGTGGCAAGATTTACCTTGAAGGATCGAGCATGACGTATGAGAGAGCCGCGTCTAAGCCGCCCGTTTGAGCGCGAGTTAACGGTAATTTGTACTATGCGCACTGCCTTTCCCATTAGATATCTCATTTATTCATGTATTTACAATATATTGCACATGTTTATTAGAAAGGACGCAACTTGTACAATATAGAAATCATATTTACATAACATCAAGTTAATAAGTTTAGAAAATATCGGCATATTAAGACCAAAAAATACGGAAAATCACATAATACAATTTAGTTAATTTCTTCAAATTTACATTAAAAAGGGAAATTAATACATTGCCTTATTTATATCTAACATCCTAACTGTATTTAGAAAGATTCTGTTTCAGAAGTGTATCATACGCAAATGTGAATTTTGTTTGCTTATTAAATAATTTATTTATGTACCAATCTTAATATTAATGTGTATTGCGATAAACATCGCGGTTATATATGAAAATAAATGTGAGTAAAAACAATAACTATGTAAATAATAATGAGAAATCGAAAAGTAAAATTTAAATTGTACATAGCACGAAATTGAACTTAAGACTAAACAATAAAACGTAGAAATGAAATCTTATATCTATAATCATGTCTTATGTACTAAAAGGAAGTAAATAAAGGGAAAAACAACGAAAATAAATACCTTTAATAGGTCTCCAAATACATTTCTTATAAGTAACTAGATTAACATGAAAGTTGAATAATAGAACTTAATATCTACAAGGAAATGAGTAAACCAAATGTAATTATAATATAATTTAATCAAATTCTTATTTACAATCAAAATCGAAGTCATTATCGATGGAGTTTTGCTGCTGTCGCATATTTCGAGATGTCGAATATTACTTTTTCGAATATCGTCGCTGCGCCTGCCAAATTCCATATGTGTAATTTTTTGATTTTTCATTTTTGTGCTAAAATTAATCTCCTATTAATTCTCTATGTGCTGTTAGTATCCTTTTTGTGATATTCTAACTGGAAACGAGAGTAACAAATTCCATATGTGTTTTGACAGTTTGAAAAAATCAGTAAGTGCAAAAATACACATACGGGATTTGTGTTCTATCGTCTTTTGCACGCCAACTGCGTTAAAGATGTGATATTTACATAGTTTATTTACTTTACAATACCTATTTTTTATATAATATCTTCAAATTCTCGATAAATAATCGCCAATTTAAATTAATAAAACTTATCCTAGCCCAAAATTTGTGTATCGTTGTTTTATAATTACACAAAATATGAAAGATACCTATCTGTCTATCTATCTACATGGGAGACGTCTCCAAGTGGTGCAGACGGGTGATCAGCTCCCTGTATGGGAACTATATCACCCCTTATCCCAGCCTGATGATGCCACTCACCCGTATATGGTAAGCTTCTCCTCCTACCCGCGCGCATCACCTTCAAGAATGTGTCACGCGGCCTGCTTCCCTAGGCCCCCAGTTGCAAGAACCTGGGACCGGGGATGCGCGGTCGAGCGAACTGCGGGCAGATGGCCACGGTGTCAGCTTGGTGCCTCTACCGGGCTCCCACCCTGCTGCTGCACCGCCCCAGCCCGCCTTGCATTATGAGGGATTTGGGAACTTGCCCCACAGGTTTACCACCTCTATCAGGTTCGCAAAGACTAGTGGTTCTGCTTCCACTCAGCATGATGGCACGATCAATGGGCTCTGGTTTTACTGGCTGCCCCTGCGTTATCCCCTCAAACCTACCGGTAGACCTACATAATCTTAAAGTGTTTGTTGGTTCAGCTAATTCGTTCATTTCTATCTTGTCTGTGCCTATTATCTCCCATTTGGGCATTGAGAGCATTGGATACTTAGCGAGGAAGTGGATACGCGTTTCCTCTCCGCTACATTCTAGGCATCCTGGGTCCGAGATCCTTTTCGTTGTGAAGAGGTGTCTGTTCAATGCACAGTGTCCAGTCACTATGCTTGTGATGGTTCTAACCTCTCGCTTGTTGTGTTTTAGCAAGAGCCTTGTGGTCTTTTATCCATTGCTTTGATAAAGAGTTTGGATTGTCACATGCCGATGGATGTGTGTTACACCGAGCCTTGTGGTCTTTTATCCATTGCTTTGATAAAGAGTTTGGATTGTCACATGCCGATGGATGTGTGTTACACCTGGCGTTTGTTTCCTTTGCATAGATCATGGTATTTCTTATCCTGGCATAGATCACCGCACCTTCTCTAGCTAACTCTTCCATAATATGTGAGGTTGTATGTGAAGTCGATTAGGCCAGAGTTGTAGACAAAAGCCTAATCTACCTAATTAATACAGGTTAGGCTCGGACCTCAAGGTGGTGGGGACGAATATGGGCTGATACATAGATACATAAAGACACGATCTTTTACCTCACAGATTGAGCAGAGCTTTAGTCGGCTCAGTGGGAGGACAAACTAAAACTTAATATTACTTTAGGCAAAGATTTTTGGTATCTATAAATCTAAGCAAAAAATGAAATAATTGAGCATCTCCTTGGCAATCCAGGCCATACAGGCACACTACCAATTGTACCACCAAGTCTCCGTGCAAGTTGAACGACTCATCCACGCCTACACTAGCAACGGAAGTGATCCTGGGCTTAGCGCCGCTCTACATCCACATTCAGAAGGAGGCAAAAACAGACATACTCCGATCGCTGAAGGCGGAAAAAATGGGATGGCGCTGAACACTCGGAAATCGGGGGGAACGAGACGGCAGATGAGCTGGCAAGGGAAGGGTCTGGTACCCGATCCATTGGACCGGAACCTATGCTCGGGGTGCCAAAAGCCGGCTCAAGACGCCAACTGGTGGCTTGGGAAAGTCACCAAGCACATAACATCTGTCTTGAATCTGCTGGCCTGCTTTTTCCAGGTTTTCTCCCTAAATTAAGAACCGAGATATTAAATCTTGACCGGTTGAATATTCGTATATTCATTAGGGCCCTTACTGGGTATTGTAAACTCAATAAACACATAAACGAACAGGGTAGGTTTATCAGAAAACCCTTACTGTAGATTCTGTACAGACGAAGAGGAAACCCCACTTCACAGAGGACTGTGAATGTGGTGCTCTCATAAAAGGAGTCGAGTGCTGGAAGCGCACAAGCTTTTCCTCCAAGAATCCCGAACCTTATCACACCAAAACCGTCAGCTTCATCAAAGCCTGTAGGTTTTGGAGGGGCTATGTAGCCTATGAGGGCTGACTACAATAGATCCATCACGGGTCGCAGTGGTCTTGAGGATACCCAAATCAAAATCATAATCTTAAGCTCAACGAAATTATTTAACGCTTCTTTTACTAAGTGCTTTCCTCCTCCTTGCGTCGTTTGTCTCAATGCTGAGGGTGGTGATCTCGCTGAATGATCTTCGCCTGGACTATTTTCGTGGCTTCAGGTGACTCTATCCTCGGCCGCGTGAATCGCATCACAAACTGAGGTGTTTAGGGCAGAGCGGATCTGATCAGACCAGCATTGGGTTTCTGCCTCTAGGCCTAAGTTTGTCACCAAAGAACTCAAAGCTTCTCTGTAAGCATGTAGTATTGAGTCTCACTGGAATCTTGAGCTCGGTTAGTATAGATGAGATGCTTTAGAGCATGGCAATAATGCTAGAACTTAAATGAAGGTTGTCTGGAAGAGATAGCTAAGTAGCGATAAGACCGCCTTTGTGCACATTTCATTCCTAAGTTATTTGTGAAAATCTTATTATGTGCCAGCAATAAGAGTTACATACTAAGAATAAAGTGATAAGATAAACAGTGGCCATAAGTTATTATAAGATCTGATTATTTTTAATAGTACGACTGGTCGTATAAGAATGACAGATTATTTTATAGGTAAATTCTAGTTTCCTAATTATTATATTCTATAAAATTGTTATCTTGTTCATAGAGAAACCAAAAAATCACATAATGATAAACATTAATATAAGAAAAATGGCACATTGTCAAATCCTTTATGTGTATAATAATGCACATACATTATTTTTTTATGCAGTTTCAAACCAGTTATGTGCATTTTTTGTCGTTAAAAAATTCTAGCTCCATAAATATGAAATATTTATGTCCTATTTTATATTTGTAATATGTCTTTAATAAACATCTTTGATGCTGTAATCAAAATTTTCTATTATTTTCTTTCATTAACTTAAAAATATGTTTTTTGCTATTTCCCAAAACCTTACATAAAACACAACTGGAACTTGTCAGGCGCAGCGACGATATTATACATTTGATATTTTTCTTATGTAGCTGACAGCATTATATATTGGAAATAACAAAGCAAAACGATGTTAAACATGTATTTTAAGGTGAAAAATGACTTTAAAGTGCACGGCTCTTCTAAAAGGTAACGCTCGGTTACCCCTACTTGTGGCGCCACCTGGTGGCGAAATTTAGCGTAAGTTGTTTGCTCATCTTATGAGAGCCATGTACTTGAGATAATCTTATCGGTTTTGCTTTGTTTGTCTATGTAATAGCGTTATATGCTTTCCTATATACAATATTATATCGTTCTTATAAGAATTACGGACATATTAGAATCTAATTGGACATTAGTGATGTCTTGTAAGAGCGTAAATTCTTATAGGAAGATTGCGAGCAAAGTACATAAGCTAACTAAGTCTATTACAGAGTTTGTCGTTAGAGGGCCGGGACGAGGCGGGGTAGGCGGGGGTTCACGGAGCGGTAAGGTTCACAATGTTGGTTCGCCGACACTACATTAATCAATATTAATGGATTATATTCAAGAAATATCACTAAACAAACACATAAACGTTTTTTGTACTTCGGAAAGCACGGTAACTTGTTTACATCTAATTGCATTAAGTGATACAAAAAATCCCATTAGAGAAGTAAAACACTTAGGTAGGTACTGTCACGTTCAAGGAGCGCGGGCACTCTATTGACATAGATAGGATTAATATTGATAAATATTCATTAAATGCAGAATTTACTAAAAGAATAAAATCACTAAGCAAACAAAGTGCCTAGTAACGGCGCATCAGATTCGTTATAACGAGGACATTCGTTACGTAACGAATTTTATTCAAGAAAAATCTATTCTTTAGGTACTAGGTATAACGTCGACCTGGTACCAGTTTTTTCAAGATTTCTCAAAATTTTTATTCTAGGCCTATTTTTAAAGGCAGATGTTTAAAAACTAGATGAAATTTCCTATCGAATTATATATGATTTAATTATAAAAGTAATATTTAACACCCAAAATATATCCAAGTAAATATTGAATTAATTGAAATAATCGTTTCGGATTATATTTTTCTACTCATTTAAAATGTGAAATTAATAACTTAATACTATTTTTTCTAGTATTTATGTAATTAAAATAGAATTTGAAGTATACTATACGGTAATAAAACAAAAAAAAAACCCTTCAATAAGTCAATTTGTTTTATTTTAATTTAAATAATAAACTAATCCCTAGTCCATAGTAGTGCCGCCGTTGGCCGCCCATTTCCTTATCAATTCAAGTGGGCGGTGCCCTTAGCATGTGATTGGCTAATAATACGTCCTAATTAACCGACTGGTATCGCCATCCTGTTTTAGCTCTTAACTTCCCATGCGTTAGAACGAGACATACTACACTAACGAGATATACATACTGACGTATATCCGTGTGATTTCATGAAACAGAAGAAAATTTTTGTTTGAGTTTTACCGAGAGGTGGCGCTTTACTAACAATATTATATGCTTTATTTTGTTTTTTGATATACACGAAATAACAAATACATGAAAACAGATAAATTTTACAACAAGCTTACATATTTCCACTTTTTTTTAATTGACCTATGGTTGTGTCGCAAAGTACGACGAATCAAGCTTCACCGGACATATTTTTTATTTTGTGACTGGACTTGGCATAATATTATTACCACAGAACCTGTCTCCCAATTATTTTTATTTAGGTACCTACTTATTTATTTTTCTAGTTTTCATAAAAATTGTCGGTAATCTACAATCTAATCTAATCTTCTAGTCTAGTCTAATCTTTTCTTTTGAGGCTGAAACTACACACTTTTAAGAATTCGTTAATAAAATATTTTTTATTTAACCATTTATTGTACACATAAACATACAAAGGACAAATACATATAGAGATACGACACAAGTCTGCTTATTTCTGATGAAATTCTTGTTCACCATTTCTTTTACAAGTCAATTAATAGACTACTAGTGACATCTAGCAGGTAGAGGCTACACTAGGAATGTAGCGTACGTAAAGAGACACGCTCTTTTCCGTAACGGGGTGAGCAGTTTCATTAAGCTCGCAGCGAGCCCGAACTGAAACCACAGATCATTTCGACGGAATACGTCGTGTTTGTATTTTGTACATTACTTTTCCATAGCAATTTTTCCCTACGTTAATAAATTAACTTTCCACTAGCCTTCCGCCGAGCGGCTCCGCCCGCGTTAACAGTTTTTCCCGTGGGAATGATGAATTTTCCCGTGGTAAAAATGGGCCTTAGCGCGGCGTAGCCTTTGTTGCTCCCCAAGGTCTACTCTGTCTAAACCAATTTTCATTTAAATCTGTTCAGTAGTTTCGGCACCTATTCAATCAATGCAAACAAGCAAATAATCAAATCTTTATACTTATCTTTCTTTTTTATTTAAGGTGAACATTTTAGTTATTGCGTAGACCATATTTTTTTGCATTTTTAAATGGGTATTATTATTTGTTTAAATAAAAGCTTTCCCTTGTTGCAGGATACCAACACACACGAGGAAACAACAATTGACAATCCGCTACTACTACCGCCACCTAGCAGCCAGAAGATTTTAAAATATTTTCAAGTTTGTTTAAAGAATCAATTTATGAATTGAATGTGATATGTATTTCCCTGTTTATAAGAAACAATTAAAAACTGCAAAGTGCATAAAACCGATGTTTTATTTTTTCGTAATTAGTAATAAGATGAAATTTCCTCTACAATAAGTATCTTATAAACAAATAAATAAAATAAGTTTTATTGAACAAGAATATTACCTACGTACCTCTATCACCGAGCGACAATCTAATTGTCAATTTTTCTACTCTATTAAAGTCTACTAGCGCCCTCATTTGATATGAGCTAAGTGGCGCCCCACCCTTTAAATAATAGGTAATAACTCGAAAACTAATCCAAAAATATAAAACGGTGAGGAACTTAGTTAGGAGTTAAAAAAGGACGCTTTTCTGTAGGATATAAATAAAAACCATTAAATTTATTTATTATATCTCGCTAGTAGTTAAAGATGGAACAATTGCGGAAAACGGCCACTTTTCGCAATTGTTCCATCTTTAACTACTAGCAGTGTGTTATTATGTACATTTGAACTATATTGTTTTAAAGTTTCGTTAAAATCCGTTTAGCAGTTTTTGCGTAAAAGAGTAATAAACATACATCCATACTCACAAACTTTCGCGTTTGTAATATTAGTAGGATATTATTTTTCTAATGCCCAAAGAAGAGACTACTAGTGACATCTAGCAGTTAGTAGCAGTATACGAGAAACCGTAGATGCTAAATTAGCGCTCACAACATTTAATTTAATGTTAAGTTAGTAAGTAAGTGCGTATTACTAATCAATTTTTCTAAATGTAATTGTTTTAATAGTTTATAATATTTTTTAAAAATATTGTAGATGGCGTACGGTCAAGGGTGCCGCGTCAAGAGTCGAGCCTACTTATTGCCACAGAAATGTGTCATACTATAATTATAATTTGCAATTTACACGTCATTCAAAATACAATTAATTAATTCAATAAGTAAATTATTTGAATGATAAAGTTATGTTTCAATTTTATTTATTAACTGTGTCTAGTGTTGGTAAAAAAATAAATACTATCTTCTCCTTAGGGCCCGACTCTATATTCGTACTTTAATCTGTTTGTAAATAAAATAAAATACTTTTCCTTCATAATTTCTTTTGAATTGTTTACCTACATTATCAATGCACTTTATTGTATAATGCCCAAATAAGAGGACTACTAGTGACATCTAGCAGGCAGTGGCTACACTAGGAATCCTGCATACACAAAGACACACTCTTTTCCCCAACAGGGTGAGCAGGTTTTTAATAAGCTCACAGGGAGTTTCAGCACGCATCTTAAATAAGACACACCTGATGTTAGTATTTGTGTGTGCATCTAGTGGTGGCCTTTGCGGCAACTACTTACACCTGAATCCCTCAGTCGCCTTCTACCACACACACTCATGGGTGATTCTATTCTAGTACCGGGGTCTCTGATGATAAAAATTATTCCAAAATAAATAATGTTCATAACTAGTTCTTTTGAATTCGACTCGTTTCTTTCCCTAACGGGGTGAGCAGTAAGCTCACGGGGCCCAAACTAAAATCACTTTAAAAATTACGACGGAATACGTATATTATATAATAATAACTTTATTTCTTGTGCTTGTTCATGACTTTTCCATACAATGTTGCCCTATTTCAATTATTTTATGGTGTTTTTTGCCACCTAGCTGATGGCATGTGTACTAAGTAATCTTGTTTTACTACTACAGACGACTCGTAATACAAACTTAATTTTATAACAACTTTTTATTTAGAGCGTAGACCATCAGTTTCTTGCTTCTGTAAATTATATTATTATTTATTTAAAAGCTGTCGCTTGTTGCAGAATAATGTACCTACATAACCATAAATGTGTGAACCCGCTACTACTAACGCCACCTAGCGGCCAGTAGCAGAAGCCTTTTACGCCAGCAACTTTTATACAATTTTGTAATTATTTAATACATCTATACTCATTTATTTCTATGAAAATATCTCCACTGAGAGGTCGAACCTACTCTGAATCATGTCATAATAATTCTAGTAAAGGTTCATGTTTGGATCGTAGCAAGTGAAAGGAAGTGGTCTCTGCCTACCCCTCCAGAAAAGAGACGTGACTGTATGCATATAAAAAATAATGGCAGCTTCACCTAGCTGCTAAGTATACGTAAAATAACTTATAGGCCTATAACTTTGTTTTCCATCTTAAAGTTTCCTAAATCGAAATGAAATATTATAGTGTCATTAAAATTCGTTCTGTAGTTTTTGCGTGTAAGGGTAACAAACATACATCCATCAATAGTCACAAACTTATAATGCTCAGAAGGGACTACTAGTGACATCTAGCAGTCAGTAGCAGTACACGAGAAACCTTTGATGCTTGATTATTAGTGCTCACTAAATATAAAATTTTAATTTATTTTAAGTATTACTAATAATTTTTTCACTTTTTAATTGTTTTAATGGCATTAATAATTTTTAAAAATATGTTATAGGTGGTGTGCGGTGCCGCAATCATTGCGACCATTATGGTCGGTCAAGCGTCAAGCCTACTACTTTTTATTTTGTCTAGTGTTGATAAAAATTGTCTTTATGGCCCGAAACTATATTTGTACTTTGATTTGTTTTTAAATAAAATTAAATAAAATACTTTACGTTCGTTATTTATTTTGATTTCTTTCAATAATTAATGTTTTTTATTGTCTAAGAGGACTTTTAGTGACATCTAGCAGGTAGTGGCTTCACTAGGAATTTTGCATACATGACACTCTTTTCCCCAACAGGGTGAGCAGGGTTTAGAGCGTAGACCATCACTTTCTTGCTTTTGTAAATTTAATTATTAATTATTTTAAAGCTGTCACTTGTTGCAGAATACCAATGTACACGAGGGAACATGACCATAATAACAAATTATTTTGTGTCAACCCGCTACTACTAGCGCCACCTAGCGGCCAGCAGCAGAAGCATTTCACGCCGGCATCTATATATTATAACTCATTTATTTCTATGAAAATATCTCCACTGAGACGTCGAACCTACTCTGAATCATATCATAATAATTTTAGTAAAGGTGCATGTTTGGATCGTAGCAAGTGAAAGGAAGTGGTCTCTGCCACCCCTCCAGGAAAGAGGCGTGACTGTATGTATGTTTGCAAGTTCATAATCATAGCATGTTATTTTTAATAACCCTACAATTTACAATTTCTAAGTGCCTGTAAAATGCTAATAATGTTTGTAAAAATATTAATAGTTTTTGAGCCTATAGAAGCGACATCAGGCGTATGGTAGCAGTACTACACGAGGCATCAACAACAGTGTCATGTACAGCATGTACTCTATTCTAGTTCATGTACACCATTCTAGATGGCGCATGATGCCTTACTAGGCGGCTCTCGTTTCGCGGCTCCGCACTTGTTTAGTTTTTTCCCGTGGAAATGAGATGTTTCCCAAAGGTAGGTAAATGTCCACTATGTCCTTCCTAAATGTATATTCTGTCTTTGTTTCAAGTTTCATCAAAATCGGTACAGAGTGGTTTTGGTGTGAGAGCGTAATAAACGGACGAATCGGACAGACTGAGTTATGTTATTATTACATTCGCATTTAAAATACCTAAGTAAGTAGGGACAGATAGTGCAATTAATCTACGCTAGCTAGGCGGCACCATCACTAGTATTTTTATTTATAAAAAGTATTTATTTTTAACTTTAGGATATTTACATCACGGAAGTCAGTACCTACAGTAACTACCTAATTCTTTTGTTGCGAGTTCAAAAATTTGGCTGTCTTCTGTGGAGGAAAACTCGCCGGAAGAAACTGTTCGAAAGTCATTTTATGCAGATTACTAAACTACTGGTTTGCTGCAGAATTTGTGGTCATAGTAAAAATTAATTTGTTTTCCAAAATTTGTAAAAAAATCCTACTAAAGCAGGAAAACAGGCCCGGGTGCTCAGCCAGAAAAAAACTAAATTTTTGAGGAAAACAATTTTAAAGTTGATACACCAACTGACTGACTACATATTTGGTTAAATTTTTAATTTTCTAATGAAATTGCTATATTCTCTTGTCTGTACAAGAGTGGTGCACTTGGTGGTATTAAAATTTAATCATCTTTACAGCTTTATAACTACCTACTATATTTTGTACCTGTAGGTACTATAGTACTAAATTTCTATTTTTGGAGTCTCATATTCCTGTTTCTAAAATTTACATTACTTTTCTACCCTGACAACCATTTTGCTCTACGGAACAAATCACAAACAACATAATTGTATAAAACTCAAAACTGAAATATTTATTCAATTCATTTGCCTTGTTACATAGCTCTTAAAAAAAGTTAATAAAATGTGACTTAGGTAGGGCACACAATTTTTTTTTTAAATTTTACACATCGTTATATTAGATTATGTATTTAAGTTTGTATAACAAATTCAAGTTAAGTTTTTAGCAATGACATAGAATGAGCGAATACGACAGCTAAAACTATGGGTTGCTGTCGTCACTGATCTGGCTGACTGCTGAGGCAATCCTTGTCCAGAGCTGCAGTGATGTTAGCAGTGTGCCGGCCCATGGCTGCCAACAGATCAGAGTGGTGGCGCTGGACCAGCTCGGATTGTCTGCTGGAAGCCGTCGCTTGGTTAGCGGCAGCCTTCAGTAGATGTTCCAATATGACAGTTTGGTTATATAGTTGGCGGTTCATCGTCTCCATTGCAGCTTTCTGGATCTCAGTCTGCCTCCCAACAGCCTCCACCAGTCGCTCCAACAAGGAGCTTTGGACTGACGCCTGACGCTCCATTGCTCGCAACAGTGTGTCACTGGTATTAGCTGCGTAAACATAAAATATAGAGTTTTATAATCTAGAAAACTTACCAGTTTAGAGTTTTGGCTCATTGTCTTTATTATAAGTAAAAAAATAAAATATCTAGGTAATTGTAATTTTTATATTTTGGTACAAAAAGTTTGTTGAGTAGTCAATGTGACAAAGTTAGGTAATATGGTTCAAATTACTTCAAATTAAGTAAGTTATTGAGACTATTGGCTATGCAATGAACATAATATATTGTCTACTAGTAGACAACTTACTAGTAAGTTTTAGTTTCAAGAAATGGGTCCAAGTGACATACCTATAATCCTGACTTCTTCATTCGCCGTCTGCGGCGCCTCCGCTGTGGCTGAAGAATTACGCTTGCAGACGAAGGGTAGAATGTCGGTGCAATAATGCACAATGAGATCTTCATAATCACCGTAAGCAATAGCTCCGCAGCGCTGTTTATCAGGATGTTTAGAATCATACGCACGGGGAACTTTTCTTGTCACAAGCCTCCCTGTAAACACACATTTAAGGAATAACAACACAGCAGCGTCCCGCTAACAAACAACTGCACCGACCGAAATAATAATGACGACCTGCCTACGCACAGGGTCGCGGATTCGACCCCCGCCCTGGACAAACATTTGTGTGATAAACACTTGTTTGCTTCGAGTTTGGATAATTTATATGGTATAAGTACTTAAGTATATTTGGTTATAGGTATTATTATTATACATCAGTTTGAAGTTTGTGTCAGGTTGAAGTCATCTGAAAATAAATATAGGTACATCTACCTATACACACACAGGCACATCTACATATCACATAGATCGGTATCTATATAGATCGGTATATACCTATATGCTTAACTTAGACAAATATAGGTATACAACATCCAGCCAGACCCAAGGCAAATAAAGCATATATCTTACCGGATGAAGTTATTTAAAAGCTACGGTATAGGTAGGTACTCACCGTCCAAACTCCTGTATTCACCCTGTTTGTTTAAATCAGAAAAGCCTATGTTCAAATAATACTTGGTAGTAATATTGAGCAATATCCGAACTTGTTCCAGTTCTTCCTTGCTCTCCGGATAGAAGAGCTGGGCACCCTCCTCTCGGCAAGTATCTTTGGCTTTGGTCCAAGTGACCATATCGTTTTGATATCTGTAGCAGCTATTGAATGTCGGTATGAACGTATAGTCCGGTGGACAGGCATCTGCAATGTAACGGTCAGTTTAATCACCAGTACATACTATGCATATTTTCCCGCGGTAAAATGTTGACCGGGGATGTAAGGTACCACTACGCAAAATTCCATTCAAATCGGTCCAACAGTTTCGAAGATTAGCCCGTACAAACAGACTAAACGGAGAAACAAAAAAAAATCTGGATATCTTCTACTTCACTTCTTACATCCCCCTGACTCGGTTTTTAGCATTTTTTTCTATGTACAAATTTTCGACCTCTACAGTTTTATTATTGTACCGACCCGGCCCTAGCCTAAAAAGACAATGAAATATTTGGAAGGTCTTTCCCTTGATGCAAAAAGCGTAATAATAAAATTTTTCTAAAAATCCTAAAAAAGGGAAAATTAAAGTTACAATACGCTAAAGAATGTTGCAAATAGCTTATAAGAACTTGTTATGGGCGAGACAAGTTCATTATAAGAAATAGAAAACCTTTTGGAAATTTACCTTTTCACTTTATACGTTCTTGTATTGCAAACGGACGATTCTGCCAGCAGCTTTATACGTTCCTGTAATGAAATCAGCCGATTTCTTAATAACTTCAAAACTAAAATAGATAGCACGATTCTGATTGCTGCGTTGGAATTGTGATGTGGAACACTATCTATAATAATGGTTTTTGCCATATGTAAAATTTACTTTTTTACTTTATACGTTCCTGTAATGAAATCAGCCGATTTCTTAATAACTTCAAAACTAAAATAGATAGCACGATTCTGATTGCTGCGTTGGAATTGTGATGTGGAACACTATCTATAATAATGGTTTTTGCCATATGTAAAATTTACATTTTACTTTATACGTTCCTGTATTGCAAACGGACGAATCTGCCAGCAGCTGTTATACGTTCCTGTATTGAAATCAGCCGAAACCTTAATAACTTCTAAACTAGAAGAGATAGCACAGTTACAATTGGTGCGTTGTAATTGTGATAAGGGACACTATCTATATTATGAGTTTGAGCGATTTCATCTGATTTCACCATTTTCCGCGCACCTCCGTTTCGTGAGAAAAATATATGTATGGGCGAGGAGGACCGACGGATAGATGGACCGTCGGCCCGATATTATGTGTTGAGTAATAGTAAAAACTATTTATTCTCAAAAAGCATGAATTGTGGTGGATCGAAAAACATAGTTACCATCTATGTGGAAATGTAGTAAATTTGCTATATTTCCTGTCACAGGCACTTTTTCACTCCCCCGTCAATACAGCTCCGCTGTATTGAGCGAAGTGCTTGTCTGAGTTAGTTGGATGGAAAGGTCGAGTTCCGAAACCTCTTGAATGACAGATCCGAGAATACCACATACACGACTCTATTTTCTGGGTTATGTAATTTAATTTGGATGTCGAACGTGGATGATGCCTGATAGGTTGACACGGGAGCAGGGTCTATTGAGATTCATTATCCGCTGTTAGCGCAAGTCTAAGAGTCGTGTTCTATGTCGTTAGACACATAGCCAGACCTCTGCCATGTGATTAAGTTCCGATGGGAACCCCATATGCATGTGAGCTAAGCCCGAGCCACATAGAGAATCTCAGTTCACCTATACCATATTGGATTATATAGCGAGTCTAACCGACTCACCCATGTCTGACGTTTGAAGATGTGGTTATTTCTTCGAGTTGTTGGAAAGCCTCAATTTCTTGATCCGTACCACTGAGGCGGGGACGGTTGAGGGTGACCAACGAACAACCTCCATTGGTTGGGTAGCAACTTCTAAGGAGAGACATAGAGCATCGCTATATCTGAGCGTCATATGGTATGAATATTGTTCTATGACTTGTGTAGCTTGGGCACAAGTGAAAGTAAATATTTATCTTTGATATCACGGTATCTCTGATTGGTATTTACTAATAACGTCTAGAGAGTGTGGTTGTAAGTATTGGAGGCTTTCCGGGCGCTTGCTGAAGATACTTATAAACACATGATTTGAGTTATAAATCCCTCGTGGATAAAGAGTGGCTAGCACCACGGTGTTAGAACCACTATAAAGATAAAGTTCTATTATAAAAGGTGAAGAGAGCACCTTCGGAACTTAGAACATATATTCATAATAATATTTCTGCACGATATTGAACTTCTTATGGGTTTGTGGCGTGGCTTCTATGGAGGAAGCAATTCCTCAAACACTGTGGTGACACAGATAGGGAATGCGGTTTGTCCTCGTGATGAATAGCGTTCCTGGGGCTGGTCTTTGATTGGCGAAGACTACTGGTCTATAAAGTGATAAGACACCGAGGTCTCTATTATCTACGCGATAAGTAATTCCTCGAGGGCTGATCGTAGAACTTCGTTCTGTGATTAGTGATTTTCAGTGTAAACTGAGATGGGGTGTTCCAGCACAGAAATGTGAAGTCCCCTGGATTGTTCGTGGCTGGGACCTCGGTCTAGGCCTGTTCAATCGCTGCGCCTGGTGTGTGGCTGTGGGGAGTTCTGCTCGTTCTGAGGACAAGTTGGCCGTCACTTGTCCCTAGCGACGAGAACGAGTCCTAGTCTGGTAGATGAGGAATCACTTGTCCAGGTGACAGGTGGTAGTCGCTTGTCCTAGATATGGGATAGTCTCCGTGTCGCGGACGATGTCTTAGCTTCCACAAACAGGCTCGACTTCGGTCTTGAGCCTGCAACATAACATATGGATTTGACTTAGGTCTATTCGTATTATCCTCATATCATGGCTTTCCGCCATTACAAGCGCCCGCTTCGGTGGGTTAGTTTGTCGACTTCGGTCATATACACCAGGCATTGGCTTCGCGCCAGTTATAAGTCCTGAGACAATGGTGTTCCCCGCCATATACGAGTGCCTGCTTAGGTGGGTTAGCTCGTCGACTCCGGTCAACTCGAACGTCAGGCATTAGTCCGCTATGTTAGTCCTGCATCTATGGTTCACTACCATTACAAGCGCCTGCTTCGGTGGGTTAGCTTGTCGACTACGGTCGCAACGAACAGGCTTTGATTACATCATGCAAGCCCTGCAACAATCGGACTCACACTCCGCACCAATCGACTACGGTCGCACCGGGAGATCAGATGGCATTGTCCTATGGGATAGAGATCTTCGTAAGGGCGGGCTACGGCCTGCCCTTTTCTTTCACTTAATTTAGAGAGGCCTAAGGTCGAGGAAAGCGAAATCTCGTGGACGCAGAACGAAATGCTAATTGTCGGTTGTTGTAGGCCAACCGAGCAATAGCATAATATTAGCCATCTGGAGATTGTTGTATGTTCGTTGAATGTTATCCTTTTAGGGATATAGGTTCCATATACCATTTTATAAACTTTCATATATTTTACAACTGACGTTGTCTGTCCTTCTCAGGATCGTAATGTTCGGGTGTGAAATACAGAACTTATCCCGCTGTTATAATAGGGGATTTCCCCACGATGAAATTAACTTTTGCTGACCTTTTCAGGATTGCGGAGCTAATACGAAGAAAGTTTGGTTTGACAATCTTCAACGAAGAAAGTTTGGTTTGACGATCTTCAGCACTCCAAATAACGAGCATGGGGTGGGAAGATAGCTAGGAAATACATGACTTTTGTTCACGCACATTTGTTTTTATTTCGTAGTTAGATTCCAAAGCAACAAAAATATTCACACTGATTTATCTAAAAGAACAAAGGTTACTCGCACAACGCGGAAAGGATACCCCGCTAGATGATCATGGCCAATCAAATTAGATAAAATGTAAATAGTAAAGAATCCCTGCAAAGGGATTTTATTTATATTTTTAAAGACGAGTAAGGTGCAGTTACATTATATAGGTACTTACATTACATAATAAAATTATATCTATCTATATAATAAAACTGTAGAGGTCAAATGTCTGTACATAGAAAAAAAAGATGAAATCCGAGTCAGGAGGATGTAAGAAGTGAAACAGAACATATCCAGACAATTTTCTTTTTTTTTGTTTCTCTGTCTGTTTGTCTGTTTGTACGGGGTAATCTCCGAAATTATCAGACCGATTTGAATGAAATTTTGTATGGTGGTTCTTTACATCCCTGGTCAACATCTTGGATACTTTTAATCGCAGAAAAAGAGTTCCCGTGGGATAGTCAAAAATTACTACGGAAAAGTCGGAAAACAACGTAGGCGTAGCCGCGGGCAGGCAGCTAGTTTTACATAAAATAGTTAGTATAACTCACCAACCACCGCTGGCTGCAAGGCGGTACCGAGCAGTAACACCGCCGCGATGTGCCACAACGCCGTCATAGCTGAAGACGGCGAGGAGTTCACGAGTTCAGGAGTTCACGAGTTCACGAGTTCAGGAGCGGAGACGATGGACGCGACGCGCTCACTCGGGGAATGGTGCAGGGAGATCACAGTGACCCTTTTATAGCGGAGCCACGCTAGCAACACATTCAGGAAAGTCCTGTTTAATTATATAACTATACCTAACGTTTATTGGAAAGTACCAGTAGAATATTCCAGAACACATTTTAACCGCAACAGGCTCGTTATCTTTAAGCTATAAGTGCATGTATTGTTAGTCATTATTTTAATTTCAGACTATTTTATCCTTCACCGTCATTCCATGAAAACAGGATCGTGTGATTTGGTTACTTACAATATTCCTACAATAGCCCCTGGAAATTGTTCATACCTTCAGGTTTTATCATTATTCTCATCATTATGGTGCAAATCATTTTTTAAGGCAGGGAACTAACGGTCGGAACTAAACTAGGTAGGAATAATTTGTACCTGCGGGTTATAGGGATTCCAACTTGGAATGTAGGTGTGGTATGGTTCCCCAGAAAATGGACCATCTCATTAGCTGCTGCCCTTCTTGTCCTGTCGCCTGCACGCGAGAGGACTTGATGACGGCTACTGACGACGCTATAGTGTGGCAAGTTTCTAGGCCGAGACTATCTGAGTTTCCTGGCGACTCGAAAAGAAGATGAATAGAAAGCTACATAACCCAAATAGAAAGTCACTTTATGTAGGATTAACGTCAAAAATATCTGCAAGTTGGTAAACAAACTTAAATGTAGGGCGGAGGTGAGGAAGCAAGCGAGCGGGTGGCGGAAAGGTGAATTAATATCGTCAAGTTCCTCAAGGCAGTTCGATAGGTATCACTGAACATTCTGCGCTCGCCTCTCATATCACAACATACCTATGAATAACTTGAATTTCGAGTGTTTTTATTTTTTATTTTTCCTTTATTTATATTAGACATAAACAATTACATTATTATTCTTAATGCCAATAAACCAAAAAAATGGTTTGTATATAGGCACGGCACACTCCTCTAAAAGCCGTGAATACACACCTTAATTACTTACCTACTTATAACGATGTGAACAAGTAGTAACTGCAATATCGATACACTAGCAATCAAATCTCCCGTCCGTGTTATCCTTACCAGAAAATAAATTAATATCTCAATTATTGAAAAATAAAAATAGTTGAATATTTTCGCGCGGAATTTTCCTTACTATTATTATAACGTATACGGGGGAAAGCAGTTTCAGTAAGTAGTACTTAGTTGTTGTAGTTTGGGCCAAAGTAACGTGTTCGCCGACGCCGCCGTGTGATCTCGGCGTTGTTAGAATAGGACCACCCATGTGTTCCCATTGGGTGTTTTGGAACGAGTAAGGGATTCGGGTGAAGTAGTTGCCGCAACTAGATGCACAGAGATGCACCTACAAACACTTGGGTAGGTACATGGGTGTAGCATAATTAGATGCGTAGGTACCTAAATCATCATACATAACCCAAGGACGGCTAAGTGGTTTTAGTAAATAGCTAATTATAATATGTGTTTATATATTTTAATAATTAAAATTGTGGTTATCCTCATATAGCTAACCAACCATGGCATGGATGTGATAAATTGGTTGGAATGAGTTCATCAAATGAGGTCATATTTTACTTAAATAACAGATTTTATCGGTATATAATAATAATTTAATTTACAAAAGCATTGGGAGAGAATCTGTCTGTACCTACGGCGGCGGCGGCGGCGTAGACCTTCCGTAGAGCACTGCTACGGCGTAGCAATTGCGTAGAAGGAGCTACGAGATCTACCCAATCTACCTAAATGAGCGTGCCTCGGGCGCTGGTAGCTATTACAATTTATTCGGGTTGGTCCGTCAGGTATACCTGCATATACGATACTAGCTTTCCGCCGCGGCTCCGCCCGCGTTAACAGTTTTTCCCGTGGAAATGAGGTAGTAGCCTAGATGGTGAATGTAGCTTTCTAATGTGAAATAATTTTTAAAATCGGTTCAGTAGTTTTTGAGTTTATTCATTACAAGCATACACACACACACACACAAACACAAATACTCCTTCACGATGTTTTTCAGTATCAACGCGCTAGGCCTAGGTCCGAGGCTCCCTCGAGCCGCCCCTAGTCGCGTTGGTACGACTTTTTTTTTTGAATAGTTTAACTATAGTTGTGTAATCCATAGGGGGGATATTGCCATAATCGCCACGCTTGGCATGCGGGTTGGCGATCAACAGTGTGATCTTAAATACACAGAAGGACGCTGCTGCCCATCCTCTGGTAGTTATCCCTCGGTCGCTTTCTACGACCCCCACGGGAAGAGAGGGGGTGACACTATTCTATGCCGGTGCCACACGGCTAATAGCGGATGGGCAGCGTTCGGGAAGCTGCGCAATATCTTTTCGTCCCAAATACCGCAGTGTCTTAAGTCTAAAGTCTTTGACCAATGTGTGTTGCCAGTGATGACTTACGGATCTGAGACGTGGTCGCTAACGATGGGCCTCATAAGAAAGCTCAAAGTCACCCAAAGAGCGATGGAGAGGGCTATGCTTGGAGTTTCCTTGCGTGATCGAATCAGGAATGATGAGATCCGCAGGCGAACCAGAGTCACCGACATAGCCCGAAGAATCGCTAAACTTAAGTGGCAATGGGCTGGGCACATTGCACGTAGAACCGACGGCCGTTGGGGCAGAAAGGTTCTTGAATGGCGACCGCGCGCCGGAAGACGTAGTGTGGGCAGGCCCCCCACGAGGTGGACCGACGATCTGGTGAGGGTCGCGGGAAGCCGCTGGATGCGGGCAGCGCAGGACCGATCATTGTGGAGATCCTTGGGGGAGGCCTTTGTCCAGCAGTGGACGTCTTTCGGCTGAGATGATGATGATGATGATGAGTTTAACTATTTTTGAAATAGATAATATGTGGATAATATCGACTCAAACATAGGTCAATTAAAATAAAAAATACAATAATACAAATCTTTCCTCTATAATATTAGTATGATAACAGAAAGGTAAAAAAAAAATATGTTGGAGATCTCAGACACGGCCATCTGACGACAGGTAGTGAGGGAACTACCAACTAGGCTGCGGAGCCGTCAAATCTTTACACTTTTATTGCGATATAAAAGGATCGGCTTTTTTTTTACCTATGCTTTCGTCGAAAAGGTGCGACCAATCAAGCTTCACCGGACTTGCGGGGGAGCGGATGGCTCTACCCCAGTCATATACCAACGCGTCTAGGGGCGGCTCAAGGGAGCCTCGGACCACGGCCTAGCGCGTTGATATTGAAAAACATCGTGAAGGAGACGACGCCTGAGGGGCTCCGTCTCTGATAAAAAAAAAATATTGCTGCGCCCCCGCCGGTGCCGCGGTGGTGGGTACGGGCATTGTTACCTGAAGAGTACTATTATTTATTCTGTGCCTGAAGGGAAAGAATCGATAAGATACAAACACAAAAAAATATCACTGTAATTAATCATAATCAACTGCAGCAGGAGGGTGATGGATGTGTTTCGAGTAGTTATGTATGTATATTATTGTAAATGTACTCTTGTCGATACATAACATAAAAATATATTTCATAGAAATGACTATCGACATAATCGACAAACAGAAAAGCACTGCACAAAACATTTATCTATATGAGTACTTTATTGCCATCTGTTGACGATTTTTATTAGATTAGATTAGAAATTGGCTGTTCTGTCGGATATAAATATAATTTATTTTAATAGATTCCTTTATGTTTTATGAATTATAAGGAACTTATTTATATAAACTAATATTTTGTATGAATAAATTATTAATCCCGGCTTCGCACAGGAAAATGGTTATTGTGGGTTATCCCTAAGTATATTATGCATGTATTATACATATAAACCTTCCTCTTGAAACCGCATCAAAATCTGTTGCATAGTTTTAAAGATTTAAGCATACATAGGCACAGAGAAAGCGACTTTGTTTTATACTATGTAGTGATACAAAATATTTATATTTAAACTAATATTTCAATTCAATCCAATTTCTTAATTTTCTTGTCCTCTGTCTGACGATCCGGATGGTTAATGAAAAGGCAGCAATAAATAAGAAACAGTTTATTCAATATTGTGATACACAGGATACACTCTATGTGATACATCTCATGTTAAACGTTCTGGGACACTCTTATCCTCGTCTTAAGGCGGCACCCTCAAAACGTTTGTTTTGTGATGTTTGCAATGTAAAAGTACCTAGGTATTATGATTTTCAGATATACATAGCTTGATCATATAATCTATATACCTACTCATAATAATGATAAGAAAAACGTTTTCTAAAAAAATTTTCGGTAGAAAATCGTGTCAAGTAACCCCTTCTATTATCTTTTTTTACTTCTTATAGACAAACGGCAACGTATTAGACGTTGAAACTTGGTCACAAGTATGATATTCAACTTACTAAAATCTAGTATAGAAACATTTTTATTGTATGTAGTACTTTTTGCCTAAATAAACACACACGAACTTGGCACTTACGCTGTTTAGTTGTAGCGCGCCAACAGTATACCTCTCTCTGTCCCACATGTGCGGCACCGCTTAGCGCTATCACTTTCCCGCATTGCCATAGTGGTGCGTTTACTTTGCCGTGCAGATAAACCACGCCTTTCCCCTACCACAGAATAAATAATAGTACTAGGTACAGAAGGCGCACTCTCTGATAGCAAACGTGCGAATTTAATTCTAGCTACCACGCCACTAACGTTCAAATTACATTGAACGCGTCGAACGTGACCCTGGCTATAATAGCCTACCGTTTGTCGATGCGCTCGTATTAAAACAAAATGCACCTTAAGACCGCGCCGCGAGAGTCCGTATTACCACAGACTAAATAATAGCGTCTTCACAAGCGCGCGCGTTTTTCCTAGTAACTTTCCGCCTTAAGGCGGTCGCCCGGCGTAGGAGCTCTGGCGCGAAGTGCGCCGGGCCTGCCCCTACTGCGATTTTAAGTTTTTATTCATTTGGGGTACATGAAATTTAATGGTGTTCAGTCAAGATTTTTTTTTGGAGGTGCCGCCTTCATCACTGCCATTCTATGTCCGATTTTTGCCTCAACTATTCTATGTCTATGTTAAACTGTCTGTCTTAGGCAGGTATATCACTGGCGACAGCGACAAAAGACGAAAGGGACGCAGTTATGAGTGAGCGCGGTGTATTTGTATCTCATTCTAACGCATAACTGCGTCCCTTTCGTCTTTTGCCTTCGTCGCCAGTGAAGTAGGTGCCTTATAGTGGCGGTGCACTGGTGCCCTGTATCAAACTCTATCCCCTGGCCTTCCCCATAGTCTTGTTGTCTTGTTTGTTCTTGTTCCTGTTCGTTCCTGTTCATCTTCTATTCCCAACAGTCCCGTTGTCCCGAGCCCTTGTCCCGCCCGTCCTAATGCCCAGTGTCCGCCTCTATTCCCAATAGTCCCGTTGTCCCACGCTGTGTTCCCTGCCGTCCTACTGGCCAGTGTCCGCCTCTATTCCCAATAGTCCCGTTGTCCCGCGCGGTGGTTCCTGCCGTCCTACTGGCCAGTGTCCGCCTCTATTCCCAATAGTCCCGTTGTCCCACGCTGTGTTCCCTGCCGTCCTACTGGCCAGTGTCCGCCTCTATTCCCAATAGTCCCGTTGTCCCACGCTGTGTTCCCTGCCGTCCTACTGGCCAGTGTCCGCCTCTATTCCCAATAGTCCCGTTGTCCCACGCTGTGTTCCCTGCCGTCCTACTGGCCAGTGTCCGCCTCTATTCCCAATAGTCCCGTTGTCCCACGCTGTGTTCCCTGCCGTCCTACTGGCCAGTGTCCGCCTCTATTCCCAATAGTCCCGTTGTCCCACGCCGTGGTCCCTGCCGTCCTACTGCCCAGTATCCGCCTCTATTCCCAATAGTCCCGTTGTCCCGCGCGGTGGTTCCTGCCGTCCTACTGGCCAGTGTCCGCCTCTATTCCCATCAGTCCCGTGGTCCCGCGCCCTAGTCCCGCCCGTCCTCCTACTCCGCCCCCCTCGCCCCCCGGCTGCCCCTGCCTCCTGTGGCGCGGCGCGGGCGCGATGCCCTCGTGCACGGCCCGCGCGTGCAGCCGCAGCGTGCGCCGCGCGGTGAACCGCTTACCGCACACCGCGCACGCGTACCGCTTCTCGTTCGTGTGCGACTGATACAACAAATAAATCATTGCAATAAAGCTGACCATGGTCCAAGAAAACAAGGTCTTGCAAATAGACCACGTGACTGACACAAGTCTACGTCATTTTGCCTATTCATCCTAGTCAAATGCGTGTAATAGACAAGGATGGACAGCGCAAAATGACGTAGGCTTGTGTCAATCACGTGGTCTATTTGCAAGACCTTGTTTTCTTGGACCATGAAGCTGACTGATATTTAAGCCTTTATAAGGCAAAACAACTTTATAAAATCCATTCGTTTTCGTTCTTTATGTGAGGGTATAAGGTTAAAATTAAGGTGGCAATATAGTGGACACTGCGTTGTAAAGGTTTAAGGGGCGAACCCACAGATGCGGCAAGGCGCGGGCTGCGGAGCCTAGTTTATACAATACCTACAATACAAATTTTAATATTCTTTATTGACACCAAGAAATACAAAACAAATACAAAAACTATAGGTTTCAACTGGCGGCCTTATTGCTAAGGTAACCATCTCTCAGGCAACCCATTTTATATGCGGCCTGTAACATAGATTGCGGTCGCGCCCTCTTCTATGGAATGCCATAGAAGCGGGCGCGATCTATGTTACAGGCCGCAGCCCGCTCTTTGCCGCCTCTGTGGGTTCAAATGATTTTTTTAATTTAAAATCCCAGCTTACTACGTAAGGTGCGAATAGTTCGAGAAGCTGTCAAACGCGACATAATGACAGATTTACTATGGCTCTATTGTCACATATCGCGTTTGACAGGTTCTCGAGCCTGTCGCATCTTACGTAGTAAGCCTACAGAGAAATAAAAAACCTCTCCATATTGCGGAATTTCAATGGAACTAATTTTATAAAGGATATTGTTGCCATAGTCGTAAAAATATACACGTGGCGCCCCCAGAGCAGGTTTTTTATTTCTTTGGTCAGGCCCGCCACAAAACATTTTAGGTGAATTAACACAAGACATTTTAGGTGAATTGGTATGTGTTTTAATTTTATTATAATGAATGAATTCGTACAACGAAAGGTGCAATATAGCGTGACATTTAATAATTTTATGTACCTTATTTTTAAACCATGTTGACGAATAAACGATTTGTATTTGTAACACAGTTACACGCAGGTATAGAGGGGACGGAGCGCCGGTGGCCCAGTGGCTACAGCCGTTGACTTTCATTCGAAAATTCGCGGGTTCAAACCTCGGCACGTTCCAATGTGTTTGAGATTTTCGAATTCAGATGTACGTTTATTCGACATTCGGGAAAGAAGTGATGAAACCTGCACACGCCTGCGAATTTAATATAATTTAAAGGTTGTGTGTGAAGTTGACCAACCCGCACTGGGCCAGCGTGAAGCCTTATTAAGGTCGAAATGCGTCTACGCTCCACCGACGTCAATAGCGTCAATCGAGCGTCGCCTATGTGCGTCGCGCATACAATCATCCGCGTCCGTCTTTTGTTTGACTCAACTCGCTGCCTGTGATTGTATGCGCGACGCATCACACAAGACGATACTCAAAAGACGCTATGGCTTGTTTCACATTAATCCGGACAAAAGGTCATTGGCGCCTGCATACAATGAGCACTCTTTTTTCAAACGATACGAGTAAACTATAGGAAATTATCGCAAAATACGTAATTTGGCATACCGTAGTAGAAGGCGGGGTGAGCGTGTGACCTTGCCAGACATTTTGGCGTTACATTATTTTTAATAACTTTCAAGAAAAGAAAGAGGTCAATGAACTTTTGTCCGGATTTATATGAAACAGATGCTAGTGTGGGGGGACTCTTAGTGTGAAGAATAAGGAGAAATCGCCATGCACTGTGGCAAGGTACAGATGTTTTATGTCACGAGCTGAGTGAGCCAAACTTGTATTTACATTGTCAGCCCCGTAGCCTAGTTGGTAGTACGTCTGCCTACAAAGCCCAGGGTCTTGGTTCGAATCCCGCCCAGGGCAAACATTCGTGTGATGAGCACTTGTGTTTGCCTTGTGTCTGGATGTTGTATATTTGTATATTTATATATGTATGTATATCATTAGTCTAGCACCCATAGCAGGCTTTGTCTAGTTTCGGGTCAAACGGCCATATGTGAGATATCGCCACATATTTATTTTTATTATTTTATTTTATTATGTTTGTGTGCGTAGCGCTGTTTAGTAGTACGCACACAACAGCGCGTGTCTATACGCACACAACTACAAGTAAGGCGAGCCTGCACTCGAGAGATAAAACAACTGCCCCACTAACATGCCCGGTCCGCGTGACTGATATAATTTTGTCATGCTTATTCTCTTATCCTATTGGAGGATATTTCAATATGGCGGGTTTTTCCCAACTTTTTGACAGTTAAGGTAGCCGTTCGAACCGAGCGTCAGTGACACTGAAGCTGCGACACGACAAATAATAATGGACTTACGACTTTGTTTCGTCCAAGACTTACCTACGGTGATGGATTTAGGCACATATTACATTATAAAAGATCTAGGATCAAAGATCTATGAGTCAAAGATGAGAAAGGGACGCAGTTATGCGTTAGAATGAGATACAAATGCACCGCGCTCAGTCTTGCGCATAACTGCGTTCCTTTCTCATCTTTGACTCATAGATCTTTGATCCTAGATCTTTTATAATGTAATATGTGCCTTAAGAATGAAGTTACTCAAAAGTGAGTTGTCGCGACGACACAGACACCGGTAACGCCGCGTCACTCGCGTCACTGTCGCATGCCTCGTACACCTTAAATACATCACCTTAGAGTCTATTATCCTTTTTCGTGTCGCAGCGTCAGTGTTGCTAACGCTCGGTTCGAACGGCTACCTTAAAATGTGCAACTTTTTTGTCGTGTGAATGTTACGGGGGCAGGTATTTTTATATTGTGAGTGTAGTGGGGCGTGTTACCCCCTGGCCACAGCTTCGCGCGGCGGCGACTTGCGGCGCAAAACTTGCCAGAACGCTAGTATTGTAACATTTTACGATATTTTGGAGCTCTTTGCGTCACATGACTTAAAACGTTACTTTTACGTATTTTTAATCTTATTTGTGCTACATTACAGTGTTGAAGTCGTTTTCTAAGTAAAATAAGATAAACGTTACTTTTTGCATGAAAATTGAACGTTTTTTGTAAAAAATGGGTAATTTCACGCCTATAAAACAATTTATTGATTTCGGTGGTACATTTTTCTAGCGGGTTTTAGAAATAAAAATTTTTTTTAGTTCTCTCATGTTAATTTTGACTATGGGTTACTGGCAACATTCCGCTGGTCGCCGCCGCCGCCGCGCGACGCTGTGGCCAGGAGCTCTATTTCTCAAACGTTCGTATGACTTGGCGTTGGCGTATGCGACATAAGTCATAGTCGACTTCCAAGTCGTAGGACGCTGTTTTTCCGTATTTCTGAGTCACTCGCCTTCGATATGGTGTTTTGTTCATTTTACGCAGATAAAACAAAAACCGGTAGTTTCCGAAACTAAAACGGAACGTAAATCTATGGTCGCTCCCACTTTGTGGATTGTCGCTCTCGCTCACACTCCCGTGTCGATCGTATAGAGGCGTCTCTTTCATGTCGGGGGTGTCTGTGTGTGTGTGATCCGAATGTCAATCGAGCGAGAACGTCATTGTTGGAATATAGACGTTATTGCTTGGCGTTTAATCTATCACTCGCTTGCTGCAACGAGTGCTTGTGACCACTCGTTGCAATCGAACGATCCAAAAATGCCGTTTTTCGTTAGACGAGCGTAAATCAGTAGAAATCGAGCGATCTTAGCGACACGAACGTTTGAGAAATAGAGCTCCAGGCCCTTATGTGTCGGGTGGTTGTGTGTGTGCGTGTGTGTGTGTGCGTGTGTGTGTGTGTGCGTGTGTTTGTGTGTGTGTGTGTGGTCACTGACCGGCATGTGTGCCCTCAAGTGCCCCTGTTGTCGGAACGCCTTGGGGCACAGCTGGCACTTGTAGCGGCGCTCGCCTGTGTGCGTCCAGCTGTGCATCTACACACACACAAACATACAAACACAGTTATTTGCACAACACATGCAACATAAACTAGAACACACCGTGAAATTCAACTGTTTGTTAATCCGCAGCATAGCGGTAGTAATAATGAAACTGAACAACTTCTAGAAAAGAGCTGATAATCTTCAAATGGCTGAAGATATTTTCTTGGATCATAGCTAAGAACACTCTCGATTGTGACACCTTGCAAACAAAAAAAACTAGATTAAAATCGGCGCATCCGTTTAGCTACGATGCCACAGACAGACAGACCCGTCAAACTTATAGCACCCCTCTATTTCGTCGGGGGTTAAAACACGATATGAATGTAGTTAGGCAGGTATTTCACGGTAGTCAAAGACGAAAAGGACGCAGTTATGCGCAAGAGTGAGCGCGGTGTATTTGTATTTCATTTTTTTCTTTTTTTACTTTCGTCTTCTATCTTCTGTCTCCCGTGAAATAGGTGCCTTATGTGCTTGTACGCTTTTAGACTATTACCCCATTACGGTACGGAGTACGGAATACTACACAGCATTTCTTCGTGCAAAGTAATAATTTCATCATGTAACATTTTGGGTAAAGATGTGTAGGTAATGCGTATGATGTCACAAAAGTAATATCACCCTAGAAGGTGATGCGATATCACACATTTCACGAGTGTTGTAACCAGTACACTAGTATAAATCACGCATTAGCTATTATGAAGGAAAATCAACTTCAGTCGGGTCAGTTAGTAAAAAATAAAAACAAAAATTACTTTTTTTATTTGTGCTATCTATCTCGAGTAATGCGGTCGAGCGTGGGTAATGTTATAATAAAGTAATATGTGCTGCTACGGTACAGTACGGAATACTAGAGCATTTCTTCATACTAAGAGATAAATTTCATTCAATATTTTGGGTAATGTTTAGGGTGATGTGTAATGGTACGGGGTGATATCACCTTTCCGAAAGTAATGAGTGATGTGATATGGCACTTGAACGTACTGTTTAGAGGTGTACCTGTAGCGAGTTGGCCATGCGGAAGGTCTTGTGGCAGTGGTCGCACTGGTAGGGCTTCTCGCCGGTGTGGATGCGCAGGTGGTACAGCAGGTTGGCGCGCATCTGCAAACACCAACACCACACACACGCTTATACACGGAACCAGACTAAACATTATCATACTAATATTATAAGGGGAATTATAAAACGAGCGAATAAAAAAAAACTTTGCGACTGATGATGACATACTGTTTTAATAACTTGAGCGGTTTGAATTTGAGTAAGCGAAAAATTAACTAAACTAACGACGAATATTGATTAATAATAAAATCCAAAACGAGCTTACAAAAAGTGGATTGTGATTAATCCATTTCAGATATAAAGCCCGACCAAATAAATATGACACCTCGCCATATTGCGGAATTTCAATGGAACTAATTTTATAAGGGAAATTGTTGTCATAGGCGTAAAAATATACACGTGGCGCCCCCAGAGCAGGTTTCTTATTTCTTTGTTCAGGCTTTAAAAATTGTATCCGAGCGACTACATTACCAAGTGAGCAACTGGAAATACAGAGACGGCAACCGGCAATACGAAGGTCACTGGCTTTGATAATAGTAGTCAGGACGTTAAACGAAGCCCCCCGCTTCGTTTAACGTCCCCCCGGGGGGCGCAGCCGGGCACGGCCCCCCGCAAAGAAAAAAACAAATTTACCCAGAATCAAATCGGTTGGTTAGGTTAGGTTAGACTGATGTCAATAACAGAGCGGAGGGAGTCGAGCGAGCGGAGCAAGCGTGCCGCGGCAGCGGCCGGGGACCGCCGGAGTTTTAATTTTTTCAAAGTTGTTTTTGTATTCGAAACACTTCATTTAAGATAAAATGACGCTCAGTATAAAAAATACATTTGCCAAATATTTAAAAAAATGCAGGACGTAACGTTGACACTCAAACAAATATTAGGTCGCTCAAATATTATGAAGCTGCTCATTTTGTATTTTAAGTAACTCAAATTAATGTTTGTAAGTTGCTGTTCTGTTGATTTCTCGTCGCTCGCAGTCAGTCGCTCACTTAGTAATTCTATAACCCAAATTAATTAATTTTGACACTCAAAACTGTAATTTACAGTCACTTGTTTTACTACTACCCATAATATAAAGAGGAAAGATTTGTATTTTTTTGTGTGTGTGTGTGTGTGTTTGTAATGAATAAACTCAAAAACTACTTAACCGATTTCAAAAATTCCTTTACCATTAGAAAGCTACATTCACCCTGCCATAGGCTACCTTTTACCGCGGAAAAATACCTCATTCCCACGGGAAAAACTGTTAACGCGGGCGGAGCCGCGGCGGAAAGCTAGTCACTACATAGTATAAAACAAAGTCGCTTTTTCTGTCCCTATGTCCCTATGTCCCTTTGTACGCTTAAATCTTTAAAACTACGCAACGGATTTTGATGCGGTTTTTTTTAATAGATAGAGTGATTCAAGAGGAAGGTTTATATGTATAATACATGCATAATATGCTTAAGGATAACCCACAATAACCATTTTCCCGTGCGGAGCCGGGGCGGGTCGCTAGTCAATTATAAATAAATGTCAACTCACGCTAAAGTCCTTCCCGCACACGTCGCATATGAACCGGCGGCTGCTGTTCTTCACGTACTTCTTCTTGGGCGCCGCTCTCTTGCCCTCTCGCTCCCTCTTGGCGGCGGCCGTCTCGCTCGCACGCCTGGGCAGCCGCCGCCCGTCCGAGCATATCTTGTAGTAGTGCATCTTGTAGCTGTCGTACTTTATGAACGTACGGACACACTGGAAAGTTGATAGTTGATAATATTTATTTATTTCTCTTCACAACATTAAAACTTAGGTAATACAATAACACCCGTTTGCACTAAACTTAAGAATCGTTGAATTTGGTGAACATTTTGTTTGCTAGTAACCTTTTGAACTGCTTAGTTTCTGCCTACCTTTATGAGTCCAATTAGACTGTTGTTAGTGAAAACCAATTCTTTTTTAAGCTTTAGTTAGCTTAGGTCATCGTTGTTTTTTTTTTAATTTTCCGTGCGAATGAGATATTTTTCAGCGGCAAAAAGTAGCCTATGTCCTTCCCCCCCCCCCCAAGGTCTATTCTATCTCTGTGATAAGTTTCATCAAAATCAGTTCAGTAGATTTAGCCTGAAAGCGTAACAACAACAACATAGAACACGTAAAATTACTTTCGCATTTATAATAAGTATTAGTTGGGATAAAATATATATTTCAAAAATTTATTTTACAGAATAAAATATGATATAAGTAGTTGTGTTATTACAATTTATTAGTTGTGTTATTATACACTTCTCATCAAAAAAATCGAAACACCTTGCAAACAAACTTAGTACGGAAGTGTTTCGATTTTTTTGATGAGAAGTATATATTACAATTCCTTACCCGTTTGCACTTGTATTTGGCGTGTGTTTGGTCGTAATGTTCCTTCATCGCGGCTTCGCACGGAAACAGCGCGCCGCACATCGGACACGCGCTGAAATACACCAGAGCGAGACCGCTATATACAACACCTTCACTTATAACACGGGTGAGCGAGACCACTATATAAAGCGCGACCAAAGAAATAAGAAACCTCGCCATATTGCGGAATTTCAATGGAACTAATTTTATTAAGGGAAATTGTTGCCATAGTCGTAAAAATATACACGCAGCGCCCCCAGAGCAGGTTTCTTATTTCTTTGGTCAGGCTTTATAAGACCTTCACATAAAACGCGAGTGAGCGAGACCACTTTATACAACACTTTCATTCATAACAGACCACAGATAAACATGAACGACACAAAAATGTGACGGCAAAGGGGTGCTCAAGCATTCTATAGCATCTTATTCTATAGAGCACACATTATTATGCCGCGTAAGTTCGGCGCTTATGGTGTGTCATCAGCCGAATACGTCGGAACGTTAATTCAGCCACCGAACTTTGGTTGCATTATTTCTACGGATGTAGTCGTTACACGAGCAATGTCTTGTGCCTTGTAAGGCTCAATCATTTTGACCTCAGGCACAGAAGAAAATAATAGTACTAACCCTACCCTGCAGGCCACTCCCCCCCCCCCCGATATAGCGCCCCACGCCCCGCACCCCGCAGGCGCAAGGGACTGTGGAGGGGGTGGAGGGGGTGTGCATACATAGCGCCTAGCGCCATTCACAAGTACTTGATATTCACTTGTTATTCAATAGGAAGTAGCTTTTTATTTAAAACGCGTTTGTTGTATGGAGTGACCGTCCAGCAAGGACTTTATACCTACTACTAGACTGTGCACAAATGCGCACAAGCCGGCCCGCGTCGATGGTAGTGTGTCCCGTTCTAACACATGGAGCAAATCGGTTCAAATCGCCATCTTACATTTTATAGTATTGCCACGCCCAAACACTTAAGTATTTCTCTTACACAGTATTAATGAATTATTTTACAAATACGATGAATTTATTTCTAACTAGCTTTCCGCCCCGCGGCTCCGCCCGCGTTAAACATTGTTCCCGTGGGAATGAGGTTTTTTTTTTAATTTCTCTCCGTAAGGACCATCCTTGGACTTCAACGAACATTTCAAAAAAAAAATCAGCCAAATCGGTCAAGCCGTTTTCATGTTATGTCATGACAACGGAAAACGGGTTTCATTTTTATATATATAGATTACATTAATTATGAGAACTACAAATATAATAAAAGTACATTTCATAGTTTAAGAATCGTTTCAAGCCCGGTGAAGCTTGATTGTTCGTACCTTTTCGACAAAAGCATAGGTCAATTAAAAAAAAATTTTTTTTTCGGTGCACAGTCTAGTAGTAGGTATAAGGTCCGTGCCGGCCAGTGCCTCAGGGTTGTGGAGTAGGGTAACCCCGGAGCCCCCACTGCAAGCGCGGTCCCATACCTGCCATCGTTCCGGCAGCCCCCCGCCCCCCGCCGTCTCAGGGTTGTGGAGTAGGGTAACCCCGGAGCCCCCACTGCAAGCGCGGTCCCATACCTGCCATCGTTCCGGCAGCCCCCCGCCCCCCGCCGTCTCAGGGTTGTGGAGTAGGGTAACCCCGGAGCCCCCACTGCAAGCGCGGTCCCATACCTGCCATCGTTCCGGCAGCCCCCCGCCCCCCGCCGTCTCAGGGTTGTGGAGTAGGGTAACCCCGGAGCCCCCACTGCAAGCGCGGTCCCATACCTGCCATCGTTCCGGCAGCCCCCCGCCCCCCGCCGTCTCAGGGTTGTGGAGTAGGGTAACCCCGGAGCCCCCACTGCAAGCGCGGTCCCATACCTGCCATCGTTCCGGCAGCCCCCCCGCCCCCCGCCGTCTCAGGGTTGTGGAGTAGGGTAACCCCGGAGCCCCCACTGCAAGCGCGGTCCCATACCTGCCATCGTTCCGGCAGCCCCCCGCCCCCCGCCGTCTCAGGGTTGTGGAGTAGGGTAACCCCGGAGCCCCCACTGCAAGCGCGGTCCCATACCTGCCATCGTTCCGGCAGCCCCCCGCCCCCCGCCGTCTCAGGGTTGTGGAGTAGGGTAACCCCGGAGCCCCCACTGCAAGCGCGGTCCCATACCTGCCATCGTTCCGGCAGCCCCCCGCCCCCCGCCGTCTCAGGGTTGTGGAGTAGGGTAACCCCGGAGCCCCCACTGCAAGCGCGGTCCCATACCTGCCATCGTTCCGGCAGCCCTCCGCCCCCGCGCGGTGCGTGTCCTCAGCGGCCCCGTCTGCGAAGAACACGCCGCACGTGTCGCACTTCACAGCCTAAGACCAACAAATTACATCATCATCATATAATAAGAATTCGCTCGCTCACTCCAAACTGGGCTCTAGCAGAATAACAGCGTTACTGGCCTAACCAGTAAAATATGCTCAGCTAGAACCTTTTTAGCGTAGATTTTTATGTTTGTGTATTGTGCATCTCTCGTATGTCATTTTGTATGTAATTTAATGTTATAATGATTATTCCAATGTCTGTATTTGTATAGTTACGCTAAATAAATGTTTTTCTATTCTAATCTATTCTAATTTTTAAAACCAATATTCAATTTTTTTATTCAT
The DNA here is from genome assembly GCA_948473455.1 of Teleiodes luculella. Lineage (NCBI taxonomy): Eukaryota > Metazoa > Arthropoda > Insecta > Lepidoptera > Gelechiidae > Teleiodes > Teleiodes luculella. The sequence goes on along the minus strand of OX419609.1, from coordinate 6,955,320 downwards.
AATGAGACTTAGAACACGTCTTATTGACGTCATTTCAGAAGTTATTAAGCTTGACTCCGCAGGATCGTATCTTTTGTATTTTCTCCATTTTTAAATATTTATAAAAAACAAAGTCGTGTTATGGTGCAACCACATCTACCGGTCGGCACGGCATCGGATCGAAACGAATTTTAGAATTTTTAAACGGAATTGAACATTCTAAACAGTTCTTAAAGTCTATATTAGCAAATCACGCACAGCAGCTTGACGGCTGGCGACGTCCGCCCGTCACGCACACACACGCAGTCAAGCAGCTGTGCGTGACTTGGTAAATTTCGTTTAAAAATTGTAAAATTCGTTTTGATTCGATGCCGTGCCGGCCGGTGGATGTGGTTGCACCATTAGTTACACCATTTATAACTCTAGATCGGCAGTACCGATTTTTATGATCTTTGTTTTAATTTATTCGTCTCTAAGAACAATAATGGTGGACCGACGATCTGGTTCAGGTGTTGTTTGCCGCTGGATGCGGGCCAAGCAGGACCGATCGTTGTGGAGATCACAGGGGGAGGCAGCAGGCAGCAGTGGACGGCTACAGGCTGAGGTGATGATGATGATGATGAGGTACCAGTGTGTGTATCTTACGTGTGTGTGTATCTTGCGCACGTGCCCGCGCAGCCCCTGCGGCCCGTTGTACTCGCCCCCGCACAGCCAGCAGCGCGCCGCGTTCATGTGTGTGTATCTTACGTGTGTGTGTATCTTGCGCACGTGCCCGCGCAGCCCCTGCGGCCCGTTGTACTCGCCCCCGCACAGCCAGCAGCGCGCCGCGTTCATGTGTGTGTATCTTACGTGTGTGTGTATCTTGCGCACGTGCCCGCGCAGCCCCTGCGGCCCGTTGTACTCGCCCCCGCACAGCCAGCAGCGCGCCGCGTTCATGTGTGTGTATCTTACGTGTGTGTGTATCTTGCGCACGTGCCCGCGCAGCCCCTGCGGCCCGTTGTACTCGCCCCCGCACAGCCAGCAGCGCGCCGCGTTCATGTGTGTGTATCTTACGTGTGTGTGTATCTTGCGCACGTGCCCGCGCAGCCCCTGCGGCCCGTTGTACTCGCCCCCGCACAGCCAGCAGCGCGCCGCGTTCATGTGTGTGTATCTTACGTGTGTGTGTATCTTGCGCACGTGCCCGCGCAGCCCCTGCGGCCCGTTGTACTCGCCCCCGCACAGCCAGCAGCGCGCCGCGTTCATGTGTGTGTATCTTACGTGTGTGTGTATCTTGCGCACGTGCCCGCGCAGCCCCTGCGGCCCGTTGTACTCGCCCCCGCACAGCCAGCAGCGCGCCGCGTTCATCTCGCCGAGGTGCGCCTGCCGGATGTGGTAGTAGCAGTGCTTCGCCGCCCTAAACATTACTTATATTGTAACACACTGTCACGCCCGCGGCTCGCCTTGCTCCTAGACGAGCCTGCGGCGTGAACTCTTGAAGAAGGTTGAAGTTACGCGTTGTGATAGTAATAACACTGAACTGTTTGTATTTACATTTATTTACACGGTACGGTACTAAAGGATTTTACATATTTACAAGTGAACTTATAATTTTGAGGAAAACGGCCGGCTCGGCCGAGAAGTAAACAAAAAGTGAATATAAAAATGTATGAAATGACGGATGATTGTCGATTGAATTCCAAAATTAAACATATTCGAATTTAGACGAAAATGGTAAATGAGATGAGAATGAGGCAACGAGGTGGCATGTAATGCACCACGTTACAACACTTAGTTGGGGTGTAGGTGGTCTAATGCGCTGAGGACAGTAGCCGGATGCAAAGTAACACGACGATGATGTACGAAAAACAGTATATACTGGGTTCAAAAAAAGTGGCACATACAATGCGCGTAAACTAACCGCACCGCGTTCCAAGCAATGGACGCGTGGCCGATTGTACGTCGCGTATGTATGTATCGAATCTCTATTTCAGCGAACGGTATGTCTCAGCAAACCATTCCAGTTATGGACGCAGCTGCCGAATGCAAACCAATGCATAATGCTGGCTTCTCACTGCGCGTGTTAGCCCGCGCCGCGCCGCGCCCGCACGCGCCCCGCGCAATGTGAAGAACTAGGCGCGGCGCGGCGCGGGCAGGCGCGGCGCGGCGCGACCTATCCGCTAAAAGTCGGTAACTTCAAAGGCGCGGCGCGGCGTATGCCTGCCTATTGAACTCGTTCATTTCATCTTGACTCGTCCGACGTTGAGGTACTATGAATATGGAGTGGCCGAATGAGACGATTTCTGAATTTTTAACTTTGTATGGAGGCGAACCCTTTCTGTGGAATTCGAAATATGCGGAACACAAGAACAAAAACGACCAGCATGATGCCTGGTTACGAATTAAACAGAATTTAAAAGGTGGTACCATACCATTACAAGAAATTAAAAAGAAAAAGGATTCATCAATGGGAACCTACAGAAAATTAAGGCCCCTGGAGGTGGCAATTCGACTCACAAGTCATATGCGCTCAACAGACTGAATCAAACTGAGGTTTGAAGCTAGAAGGCACGCGCCGCGCCGCGCCAGTTCCGTTAGGTGGCGCGGAGTGTCGCGTGGCGCGTCCATGCGCGTGGAGCGGCGCGGCGCGTAGTAGCACGCGCAGTGAGAAGCCACCTTAAGACAGGAAAGGTCAACATACGAGGCGCCCGGGCCGGGTAGTCATCAAATGAGAAAAAAATCTCGTCACCGAGTTTTAGCGTTGCGTGCTAAAAGTGGCAGCGCCATCTAGCGGCATCGGGCAGAACTAATGTCTTACAATAGTATCATTACAACGCGTTTACGTACTTGATGTAGTGTGAGTGATCTTATACAGTACCTACGACGTTTTTAGCTGACTTATTTTTGTTTAGTTTATTTTTCGGGGTGTCTTAAGTCTAAAGTCTATGACCTAGACGACTTAGTATGTATAGCATCACAACATTAGCTGAATAAATGGTTTTTCTTTCTATCTTTCTTTCTTTTTATGTATGTTGCCAGTGATGACTTACGGATCTGAGACGTGGTCGCTTACGATGGGCCTCATAAGAAGGCTCTGAGTCCTCCAAAGAGCGATGGAGAGGGCTATTCTTGGAGTCTCCTTGCGTGATCGAATCAGGAATGATGAGATCCGCAGGCGAACCAGAGTTACCGACATAGCCCGAAGAATCGCTAAACTGAAGTGGCAATGGGCTGGGCACATTGCACGTAGAACCGATGGCCGTTGGGGAAAAAAGGTTCTCAAATGGCGGCCGCGCGGCGGAACCGTAGCGTGGGCAAGTCCCCCGCTCTTTGGACCGACGATCTGGTGGGGGTGTTGGTTTGCCGCTGGATGCGGGCCAAGCAGGACCGATCGTTGTGGAGATCACAGGGGGAGGCAGCAGGCAGCAGTGGACTGCTACAGGCTGAGCCCTTCAGGTAACAACGCCCGCACCCGCCGGCGGGGGCGCGGCCAGAACCAAAATCAAAATTTATAATCAGAGACGGAGCCCCTCAGGCGTCGTCTCCTTCACGATGTTTTTCCGTATCAACGCGCTAGGCCGTGGTCCGAGGCTCCCTCGAGCCGCCCCTAGACGCGTTGGTACATGACTACTTTGGGGTAGAGTCTTCCGCTCCCCGCAAGACTTTGACTTTGACAGGCTGAGATGATGAGCGTCATAATGTTATTAAAAATGTATGTAACGTATCACTCACGTGAATGTCCGGCCGCAGAACTCGCAAGTGACGTGCGTCTGTGTGTGGTACATCGCGATGTGAGACTGCACCTCGCTCCTGCAACCATCACATCACTACATAGTATAAAACAAAGTCGCTTTCTCTGTCCCTATGTCCCTATGTATACTTAAATCTTTAAAACTACGCAACGGATTTTGATGCGGTTTTTTTTAATAGATAGAGTGATTCAAGAGGAAGGTTTATATGTATAATACATGCATAATATACTTAAGGACAACCCACAATAACCATTTTCCCGTGCGGAGCCGGGGCGGGTCGCTAGTACACTATATACCTACAGGGTGAAAGGAAAAGTATCATTATCCTTTATAACCAACTAGCTTTCCGCCGCGGCTCCGCCCGCGTTAACAGT
>OX419609.1:6885646-6951039 GCA_948473455.1 Teleiodes luculella | reverse complement strand
ACACACACACACACACACACACACACAGGCGAGAGACCGCACGCGTGCCCGCACTGCCCCAAGAGGTTCCGCATCAACGAGCTGCTACAGGTGACACACACACACACACACACACACACACACACACACACACACACACACACACACAGGCGAGAGACCGCACGCGTGCCCGCACTGCCCCAAGAGGTTCCGCATCAACGAGCTGCTACAGGTGACACACACACACACACCCACACACACAGGCGAGAGACCGCACGCGTGCCCGCACTGCCCCAAGAGGTTCCGCATCAACGAGCTGCTACAGGTGACACACACACACACACACACACACACACACACACAGGCGAGAGACCGCACGCGTGCCCGCACTGCCCCAAGAGGTTCCGCATCAACGAGCTGCTACAGGTGACACACACACACACACCCACACACACAGGCGAGAGACCGCACGCGTGCCCGCACTGCCCCAAGAGGTTCCGCATCAACGAGCTGCTACAGGTGACACACACACACACACACACACACACACACACAGGCGAGAGACCGCACGCGTGCCCGCACTGCCCCAAGAGGTTCCGCATCAACGAGCTGCTACAGGTGACACACACACACACACACACACACACAGGCGAGAGACCGCACGCGTGCCCGCACTGCCCCAAGAGGTTCCGCATCAACGAGCTGCTACAGGTGACACACACACACACACACACACACACACACACACACACACACAGGCGAGAGACCGCACGCGTGCCCGCACTGCCCCAAGAGGTTCCGCATCAACGAGCTGCTACAGGTGACACACACACACACACACACACACACACACACACACACACACACACAGGCGAGAGACCGCACGCGTGCCCGCACTGCCCCAAGAGGTTCCGCATCAACGAGCTGCTACAGGTGACACACACACACACACACACACACACACACACACACACACACACACAGGCGAGAGACCGCACGCGTGCCCGCACTGCCCCAAGAGGTTCCGCATCAACGAGCTGCTACAGGTGACACACACACACACACACACACACACACACACAGGCGAGAGACCGCACGCGTGCCCGCACTGCCCCAAGAGGTTCCGCATCAACGAGCTGCTACAGGTGACACACACACACACACACACACACACACACTGTAACGTCCGACACCCTCATTCAATCAAGTACTCGACCGCTTGCTGCGAACGCTCGAAATCTACTGAGCGCGCGGCAGTCAAGCGACGCTATTTATGCAAACGCTCACTCCGCAAAACCAAACAATGATTAGTTTTGAACACCTTCAAACTTCAATAGCGATATATTGTTTGATGTTGCCGTATTTTTTTTTCTTTATTCGGAAAACTTACAGCTTAAATAAACTAGCGCCAAAACCAGAAAAAAAAAACTTACAGCTAAAATAACAAACAAAAGATAAATTAAATGGATGTAAACAAAGCCATTAACAAGTTCTCATAATTGGTATTGTGTGTACCAGGCCCACTTGCGCACGCACACGGGCGCGCGGCCGTTCGCGTGCGCGCGCTGCCCCAAGGCCTTCAAGACCGCCTCGCAGCTACACGTACACCAGACGGTACGTACCATCACACTAACAATATTGAACACTACTACACAGTACATTCATTTGAGTCCCTATAATGTACGTACACCAATATGACGGGAGCAAATAGTATTGAACACCACAAATACGTAATGCTAATCTTGCTGAGGTGCGGGGGATTTGTCTCGGGCTTGTGATTGCTCCGAAGGGCATGCAGCTCTATTAGTGAATTTCTATTGGTCGAAATTGATGGTAAACAAGGTCTCAGTACCAAATTACTGAGATGTTTACAGAATCGGGTCGCCTAACTTATATTTGTCTATACTACTACTTCTACTAGAGTGGCTCAGCGACCTAAAGTGTGTCTTGGCTTTCGAGACAACTGGCGAATATTATGTCTGACTAAAAAAAAAATATTGTTTTACTCGGATGATCTGTACAGTGCCACCAACTTATCTGTAGAATGAAGCGAGGCGCCACTATCGAAAAGGGTGACCAACCAACCAAGCAACCAACTTATCTGTGACGTTTTCAAAATGGCGTCAGTAGTTACCAATGTAGTTCCGCTTTTGGCCGTTCTACAGATAAGTTGGTGGCACTGTACGCACACTCTATGCAAACGTGTTTTTTTATTTGAATGGTTTATGTGTTCATGTTGAATTACGTTGTATATTGTTAGGTGCACACTAAGATCCGCCGCCACCGCTGCCCGGTGTGCGACAAGGCCTTCCTCACATCAACCTGCGTCAACACTCACGTGCGAACTGTGCACATGAAACTACCGCAGCGAAGGACACCCGCCGAACCCAAGGACTGAATTGTTGTTTTAAATATATATATTTTAATTTTAATTTGTCAGAAAATCTCCCATTTTGTGCGGGAAACTCGTGTGGGAGGTGAATGATTTTTCTGTAGGTACGAGTAGTAGGTACTATTATATACTTCTGTCAGGCCTCCGTCACTCCATGTACTTGCGCGCTATAACTACCTACCGCCCGGCCGAGCGGTCTCGGGCCGACCCAGGATCAATTCCCCATTGTCTAAACGTGTGACGTAGAGTGGCGCAATACGCGAGAGAGAGAGAGATGCAGCAACTTCGTCTTTTCGCCTAGCGCCGTGCGATCTGAATTGCACTTTATTATAACGGCGCTAGAGTTGCAATTTATATGAATTATGTCGCCTAGTGCAGCTTCTGTAGGGACTACTGTTTGGTATTCTGTGCTTCTGTGCTAGAATAGCTAGGCTCCGTGAGCTGTACACCAAATAATCCAACAATTGTTCGCTGTTAATTACCTACAGATGGCGCTGTTAATAGTCTTTCATGCCCCGCGAGTTACTGAGCTCGCGATTCGATTTTTATCTACGCAATATACTTCAAAATGTGCTTGTAATTTTAAAATTGTAAATTGTAGAAAAAACGGGGCCCAGAAATTGTGCGGGGAAGACAGTCTACAAAATTACCAAAGATCCAAGGTTGTCTATGTAAAATATCACAATAAATCATTTGGAAATATCAAGTTTTGTGTCTAATTTTAACCCTTTTTTCCAATATTTCAAATACTACGCCTAGATATTTGCAGTGTTAAATGATTAGGCCAACAAAAATACCACAAATAAATAGAAAATGTGTAAAGTCAAGCGCGCCTTATATCGTAAGAATAAAGGTATGACTGCTGGTTAACATCCGTAGCGTAATAACTATACAGAATAGCTGAAATTCTCAAATACCAAAGGTTGCGTCTTAGTTGTTTCCTACGTTATTCGTAAACTTACATCCTACAGAAATCAAGGAAACAAAGATGCCGTAAAAGTAATAGGAAAACACAAAGCGCCTGTAAAAAGTATTAGAGCAACGTGTTTAAAAATATTACCTATGTTTCCATGATATCACTAACTTTCTATTGCGCCCATCAACATGTCTGCCAAAAGTGGCCAAAAGAGCTAGTAAAGTACCTACATGCCTGTGTCTGGTTGAACCATTGAACAATGAATATTATTTGGTCGTACATTATAGAATCTTCTTGTACGATCTGTCAAATTGACAGTACCACAATTTAAAAAACTTTCCATTCTGCTAGCGTACTACATCAAATAATATTTAATTTTTATACGCAGCAAAATTGTGTCTAATCCACAGACATAATATCCTCTTTAATTTAAGAAATTATGATCCTTCTTGTTACAGAAAGTCCTGCTAGTCGCTAACTGCATGACTGTTGTCTGTCCTGCCTGTCACGCACGTCACGTCACACACACCACACACACACGTCAAGCACTTTGTTGTGTTATGAGTTCGTTTCGTGTTTTTGCGTTATAACTTTTGATCCGTTTTACTAGTATTTGCGACAAACTGTTGTGATTGAAGCACTTTTTTGTTTAGTGCCTATTTTTTTGCGTAGAAATAAAAGACTTCGCAATAGCACGCAATAGTACGTTTAATGGACGCCGAATAAACAAAAAAAATACAATCGGATCTCGACTCGAATGTTGATCATGTCGATTAAATTTTGTTTGTTGTATTATTATTCATAAATAAATAGGTAGCTGTGATAAAATGAGTGTGACAGCAGCAATAGATATTATACACGGCGAGGTGTCCGAGGTGCGCGCGTGCCGCGGCTGCCTCGCTCTGCGCTGTAAGCTGTACGACATCCGCGAAAATCGACTCCACAAGGTTTTCAGTGAACTCACCGGACTCACGGTACCTAAGTCAAAACACTTCTCTACGTGTATACAATAAAGTGTTATCTATCATCATACTAAAATAGAGGGTGTGCATCTGGATTGAGGGCCCATTTTTCAAAAGTTTACAAAACGATTTGAGATTTACAGGGAATGTAATAAAGAATAGTAAAAACATGAAGCACAGGGTCACGAATTTCTTAAACATAAATTGAAACTGTGGTGATTAAATAACTTGGGCTCTCAATCCAGATGCTCGGCTAAAGTGGCATAGTTCAATTTATGTTTAAGAAATTCGTGACCCTGTGCTTCATGTTTTTACTATTCTTTATTACATTCCCTGTAAATCTCAAATCGTTTTGTAAACTTTTAAAAAATGGGCCCTCAATCCAGATGCACACAAATAGAGGAATGATTTGTATTTTTGTGCGTGTGTGTATGTTTGTAATGAATAAACTAAAAAACTAATGAACCGATGAAGATAAGAGGCATTTAGGCTATAATTTCCATTAATATCCCAGGCTTTGGTGGTTCATGATTTTATGGCTAAAAGGTCTATATTTAAGAGGCATTTATGCAAAGTTTCAAGTTTAGGAGACTCATAGTTTTCGAGAAATTAAATTTCTAAAATCAACAAATTTGGTTATAAAAAGACCAAGTTTTTTTTTTTGCGTGGTAGGGTGTTTGTACCGAGTTCATACAGCCAAATTTACGTTAAATGTCATGCAAAAATGTAAATAAATCAAGTAAGTTATTTTTTCCCTTTCTGAACAAACTTAAAACTACATCATGTCATGTGACGTAGAAACGATAGACTAGGCGGGTGCGAGCGAAGCGAGCACGGGACTTCGGGGCACCCCTACTTCGCATGGTTAGGTTACATGATGACCCCCCATGCCTGCTTGCAGGCATGTTAAGAGTAAATATATATATTTAGTTAGAACGAAATAGACTAGGCGGGTGCGAGCGAAGCGAGCACGGGACTTCGGGGCACCCCTACTTCGCCGGGTTAGGTTAGAAGGGTATGGCGGACGGTAGCTGGGCGAGCGCAGCTCGCACAGCTTCCTCCGCCATACCCTTCGGGGTTAGGTTACATGATGACCCCCCATGCCTGCTTGCAGGCATGATAACCTTGAATATCTTAAAGACTATTCTTTGTGAGGGGGAGGGGGGTTCCCCCAACTCCCCCCCTCCTAATTGTGGTATAATTAGTTACCAAATATGGCCTAATTAACCTAAAAATGGTTATAAAACTGGACATAACCTCAAAACTTTGACCTTAAATATCTCGAAAACTATGCACCTCCTAGGGGGGGGGGATGGTATCGGGGGGGACACCCCCCCCTCCCCCCTCCCCCTCTCACCCCCTCTCCCCCAAAATCGTGGGATATTAATGGAAATTTTTACCATTTAAAAAATATGAATGCAGTATTAACAGTTTTTAGAAATAAAATAAAGTCTTCTTGCAGTAAAATGTTCTATCTACAATATTTAAGGTACTTTCCCTCCATGTGGCATAGCCGTGGGATGCCCTGTATATAATGATATTTCATCATAACATTTGATTGTTGCTTTCCAGGTTTCCTCCGGGCTGTTGTGCAGTATTTGCCTACATTTAGTTCGCAAGTTCAAAGCTTTTCAAAAGCGTTGCACAAACGCAGGACGCATATTAAATGAAACATGTTTGGTGAGACCTTAGAAATAATATTGAAAATTATGAATTTGTACTTAACTACTTACTGACTTTACTACTTTTGCACGATATAGCAACATTTTTACATTTTTAGTTTTAGAATAAAAAATTTAAACAATTATTTACTAAAAACCTATATAAAATATATAAAATTAAATTGCAATAACAAATGTTAAGGTTAATAAAATTACATAAATTAAATTAAAGAGTAATAATTAAAGTTATGTTAATTAATTACTTACTTACTAATTACTATTATTTAGAGAATAGAATAGAAAAATATTAATTATAACATAAGTTCCACATTAACATGATATGAGTATGCTATGCTACTAAGGTCCTAATTAGCATAATATGTTATTGGCAAGGCTGGTAATGCTGTTTTTCTCCCAAATTTTAGTTAATCAAAAAAACCCCTTTTATTTATTTTCTTAAATAAAAGTACTTTGTTGAAATAAAGCTTATTTTCTTTCAATTTTACAGCTAAGCGAAGAAGCCTTTAGCTCCATAGACCGATCAAAATTGAGATATCCTCTTTCACGTTCAAGAACACTGCATATAAACTGCGAATCAACCAGGGAGCTATCCACAACAGATGTATTAAACATAAACATAGAATTAGAAAAAGTAGAAGAAAAAGATAGCGAACCTAAAAGTCAACCATTGGATGAAGAAATCACAACTGTAGACGCATCTAAACTCGACAATTTCCTTGACATAAATAATGCTATAGATGACATAGGATTGTACGATGTTGAAATGGAAAATCTTATTGACAATGCAGACGATGACACAAACGAATTAACAGATGTGTTCGCAAATGAATTAGAATTTACAGACATTGCAGAAAATAGTAAAGTAATAGAAAGTAATGTAGATAATGCAGATATCGTGGACGATGGGGACGATGATTATGTAGAGCCTGTCGTAAAAAAAAGAAGAAAGAATGAGAAATCTAAAGGTGAAAAAGACAAAAGCGAATTGTGCAAGTGTTTCATGGACATGTGGAAAGCGGTTAGTAAGGTGAACGGTGACCATTATCAGATGTTCGAGAGGTTGTATAGGTTCAGTTTGCTCGAAGAAAGGCCGGAGTTCCCTAAAGTGTTTCGTAGGAAGGAAACAAAAAGCGAAGTCTATAATTTTATAAAGTTTTGTAAGTATCTGAAATAATAAATAGTTTAAAAAAACTAAAAAACACGCTTCCTGTCCGCCACCTTGGACGTCCGCCATATTGAATTTAAGTCACGTGACTTTTTTTTTCGTATTCCTGACAACAAACCCTTTCATTTGATACCCATATCATGGGGGTGGATTTCGAACAGCCAGTTCGCCATCTTAGGGAGGCCGCCATATTAGATTTGTAATGACGTTTCTTAGCTAGTTATGTATTGTCATCAGAACTCAGAGCGTGTGCAAAATTTCATCCTATTCGAAGACCGGGAAGTGGGTCAAATTAAGATTCCAAGATTTTTTTAGATACAATAATGGGGAGGCCGCCATATTGGATTTGTAATGACATTTCTTAGTTAGTCATGTATTGTCATCATAACTTAGAGCGTGTGCAAAATTTCATCCTAATCGAAGACCGGGAAGTGGGTCAAATTAAGATTCCAAGATTTTTTTAGATACAATAATGGGGAGGCCGCCATATTGGATTTGTAATGACGTTTCTTAGCTAGTCATGTATTGTCATCAGAACTAAAAGCGTGTGCAAAATTTCATCCTAATCGAAGACCGGGAAGTGGGTCAAATTAAGATTCCAAGATTTTCTTACATACATAGTTACTTACAAGTGAAGCTAATATAAAGCGTGTAAAAAGAAGAATAAGACTGTAATTTACCGATGAAATAAATGCCTATCCTAACAGTGTCAAAGCAATGCTACAACTAGGCAACATTTGTTAACAGCTCATATGCTATGTGCCCACCGAGGGGTAAGCCAACCCTGAAATCAGGGTAAATAGGTGGTCAACTTCACCCAACCCTTGAATAACTTTACTAGTGTGTGCAGGTTTCCTCACGATGTTTTCCTACACTGTACGACTGTGAAATGAAAAATATGATTTCAAAATCGAAAAACACATTGGTACGTACTGAGGCTTCAACAGGCTGAAATAAATTTGAAATGCTGCTATTGATTAATAATTTTAGGAAAATTGTAAATAAATGTATTTAGAAAAAAACACCAGAAAAAAACAGTTACAGTAAAATTCACACAAAAATAAAGAAAGTGTACATGTAGGTGGCCTTATTGCTAAGTAACAATTTCTACCAGGCCACTTTAGGGTGAGGAGATTCTTATATATTATAGCTTTCCGCCGCGGCTCCGCCCGCGTATACAGTTTTTCCCGTTGTAATTAGGCATTTTCCCGCGGTAAAAGGTAGCCTATGTTACTCAGGGTGAATGTAGCTTTGTAATGGTAAAAGAATTCTTGAAATCGGTTGAGTAGTTTTTGAGTTTATTCATTACAAACACACACACACAAATACAAATCTTTCCTCTTTATAATATTAGTATGATCAAAGCTTCCTATTGCGTGCACAACATAATGAATTTCGTTGTTTTGTAAACTTCGTTATATTTTATTTCTGTATTTTTTGTTTTGGTATGCTGTGTACATTCAAGGAATAAATCTCTTTCTATCTATCCTATTGAATTTACTCACATCAATTCCAGTGGACCTGTACAAGGCGATAGCAGACGATTACAAGGTGGACATAGAGTTCATAAGCATACTGGAGGAGAGGCGAGCGATGGAGGAAAAGCGGAGGATGTTAGCGGGCGACGCCGACCACTGCGGCGTGTGTTGCAAGAAGTACGTGAAGACGGCCACGCGCGACAGGCACAAGGCACTCGCACATAAAGTGAGTCTGCGCTACTAACGAAATCAACATCATAAATCATAAATTTTACTGCGAATTTCAATTTAGGTTACATTGCTGATGTTATCGCTTATATAATAAACTAGCGACCCGCCCCGGCTCCGCACGGGAAAATGATTACTGTGGGTTATTCTTGAGTATATTATGCATGTATTATAGATATAAACCTTCCTCTTGAATCACTCAATCTATTAAAAAAAACCGCATCAAAATCCGTTGCGTAGTTTTAAAGATTTAAACGTACAAAGGGAGGGACATAGGGACAGAGAGGTCTCTAAATTATACCTTTACAGGCATATTCACAAAATTAATAATACATTTCAAAAACTTACATCAAATCAAAATTATAGTGAAGTCAGATTACATTATTATAAATCTAAATTAATTGTCAATTTCAATACATATCCATTAGTCAAATACCTTGTTAAATACACATTAAATGTCAATCCTACTAACATATTCATTGACACTGTAAATATTATACAGTATTATACACATAAACCATCCTCTTGAATCACTCTATCTATTAAAAAAACCGCATCAAAATCTGTTGCGTAGTTTCAAAGATTTAAGCATACTACGTAGGGACATAGGGACATAGGGACATAAGGATATAGGGACAGAGAAAGCGACTTTGCTTTATACTATGTAGTGAAGGGCGTGGGGTTTTTAAATAAGATGGTTGTTTGTAGGAGTCCCTCCCGTGGCGGTGTGCGGTGTGCGGGTACTCGTTGAAGAAGGAAGCCGACTTGATGGTGCACTTGCTGAAGTTCCACACCACCAGGAGGAGGTGCCGGGAGTGCCGCGCGAACATCGTCGCCCTCGCACACAACTCACAATGGTTCGACATTTATAACATTCAGTTGAAAATGAATCACAATGGTGGGACATTTATAACATTCAGTTGAAGATAACACACAATGATGGGACATTCATAACATTCAGTTGGAGATAAGACACAAGGGTGGGACATTTATAACATTCAGTTGGAGATAAGACACAAGGGTGGGTCATTTATAACATTCAGTTGAAAATGAATCACAATGGTGGGACATTTATAACATACAGTTGAAAATGAATCACAATGGTGGGACATTTATAACATTCAGTTGAAGATAAGACACAAGGGTGGGACATTTATAACATTCAGTTGAAAATGAATCACAATGGTGGGACATTTATAACATTCAGTTGAAAATAAGTCACAATGTGGTGAGACATGCATAACATTCAGTTGGAAATTAATATTTTGTAGTCATAATCATAGCGCAAAATAACGCATCTGACATGTATTTTTTAAAACATCGTTTTCCTCAGAATAGTTTTCGCAGTATATAACGGTGTTTTTACATATTTTATAAAATTCATTCACCCCACACCACACCGCGGCGCGGCTGAGTCGTACATACTTGTACTATGCATCGCCGACGCCGCCACGTGATTGTTTGCGCGAGCGGCGTGAGGCGAATTCAATCTGATAGAGAATTTGAGACAACTTCGTAATTATTTTTTTCAAAAAATATATTTTTTGTTTTTATTGTGTTACACATCACTGACACAATATCATAGTATTATAATAAAGAGGAAAGATTTGTATTTTTGTGTGTGTGTTTGTAATGAATAAACTCAAAAACTACTGAACCGATTTTGAATATTCTTTCACCATTATAAAGCTATATTCACCCTGAGTAACATAAGCTACCTTTTACCGCGGGAAAATGCCTCATTCCTACGGGAAAGACTGTTAACGCGGGCGGAGCCGCGGCGGAAAGCTAGTTGGTTATAAAGGATAATGATACTTTTCCTTTCACCCTGTAGGTATATAGTGTACTAGCGACCCGCCCCGGCTCCGCACGGGAAAATGGTTATTGTGGGTTGTCCTTAAGTATATTATGCATGTATTATACATATAAACCTTCCTCTTGAATCACTCTATCTATTAAAAAAAACCGCATCAAAATCCGTTGCGTAGTTTCAAAGATTTAAGCATACATGGGGACATAAGGACAGAGAAAGCGACTTTGTTTTATACTATGTAGTGATTTAGTAATGTGATGGTTCTAGGAGCGAGGTGCAGTCACACATCGCGATGTACCACACACAGACGCACGTCACTTGCGAGTTCTGCGGACGGACATTCACGTGAGTGATACGTTACATACATTTTTAATTAACATTATGACGCTCATCATCTCAGCCTGTAGCCTTTTTTTTTTTTTAATAAATTGACCTATGCTTGGGTCGAAAAGGTACGACGGATCAGGCTTCACCGGACTTGCGGGGGAGCGGAAGACTCTACCCCAAAGTAGTCATGTACCAACGCGTCTAGAGGCGGCTCGAGGGAGCCTCGGACCACGGCCTAGCGCGTTGATATTATAAAACATCGTGAAGAAGACGACGCCTGAGGGGCTCCGTCTCTGATTATAAATTTTGATTTTGGTTCTGGCTGCGCCCCCGCCGGCGGGTGCGGGCGTTGTTACCTGAAGGGCTCAGCCTGTAGCCGTCCACTGCTGCCTGCTGCCCTCCCCCTGTGATCTCCACAACGATCGGTCCTGCTTGGCCCGCATCCAGCGGCAAACAACACCTGAACCAGATCGTCGGTCCACAGAGCGTGGGGGACCTGCCCACGCTACGTTTCCGCCGCGCGGCCGCCATTTGAGAACCTTTTTTCCCCAACGGCCATCAGTTCTACGTGAAATGTGCCCTGCCCACTGCCACTTAAGTTTCGCAATACTTCGGGCTATGTCGGTGACTCTGATTCGCCTGCGGATCTCATCATTCCTGATTCGATCACGCAAGGAGACTCCAAGCATAGCCCTCTCCATCGCTCTTTGGATGACTCAGAGCCTTCTTATGAGGCCCATCGTAAGCGACCACGTCTCAGATCCGTAAGTCATCACTGGCAACATACATAAAAAGAAAGAAAGATAGAAAGAAAAACCATTTATTCAGCTAATGTTGTGATGCTATACATACTAAGTCGTCTAGGTCATAGACTTTAGACTTAAGACACCCCGAAAAATAAACTAAACAAAAATAAGTCTACTAAAAACGTCGTAGGTACTGTACAAGATCACTCACACTACATCAAGTACGTAAACGCGTTGTAATAATACTATTGTAAGACATTAGTTTTGCCCGACGCCGCTAGATGGCGCTGCCACTTTTAGCACGCAACGCTAAAACTCGGTGACGAGATTTTTTCTCATTTGATGACTACCCGGCCCGGGCGCCTCGTAAGTTGACCTTTCCTGTCTTATGCATTGGTTTGCATTCGGCAGCTACGTCCATAACTGGAATGGTTTGCTGAGACATACCGTTCGCTGAAATAGAGAATCGATACATACGCGACGTACAGTCGGCTACGCGTCCATTGCTTGGAACGCGGTGCGGTTAGTTTACGCGCATTGTATGTGCCACTTTTTTTGAGCCCAATATATACTTCTTCTTCTTCTTCTTTGCGAGTCGATGACAAACCCTAAATATTTGCGGCCCAGAACTCAGCCACTTCAACAGCGTTGTGTGAGGCGTCCATTAGGTCCTGCTGAGAGCAGGTGGCAGGGCAGGCAGGACAGGTCACTAAGCGGGCCACGATCTGTACTGCTTCGCACATGCAGTCCAGGTTAGGGTCACTGGAGAGCCCCCACCGGAACATGTTTTCCTTGCTCCGGCCAACCTGTGTCCGGAGTCTGTTTAAAGACTTCCAGATTGGCCACGGAAGCCTGTTTCCGGCCGGGAGACTCTCAGAGAGTGGAACGAAAGGCTGTGGGCGGTGTACGAGCACGCCACATACTGCATCTTGCTTGAAAGGGTTCGGCTGTGAGAGGGACGACGCACTTAAGAAAGCTCTTTCGGCTCTTAAGCCTCTGTGGCGGTGGCTCATGACCATGTAGAGGGTGCCGCATTTCGTCGTTCATTTTAGCCCTCTCTCGCGAGCTTGCTATTGTTCTGCGGACGTCTGGAGGCGCAATACCAGCCAGTGGGTACATCAGCTTAACCGGAGTCGGCTTCAAACATCCAGTAATGATCCGGCAAGTTTCATTTAAAGCTGTATCCACAAGTTTGGCATGAGTAGAGCGGCCCCACACGGGGCACGCAAATTCTCCGGCAGAAAATGCTAGCGCCAGTCCTGACGTCCGCATCACTTGCGGCGTGGCTCCCCACTTAGTCCTCACAAGACGCTGCAGTAAATTGTTGCGACTATGTACCTTTCGCTTCAAAGCCTCGCAGTTTTTTCCAAAGTTCAAGGATCTATCCAGCAGAACGCCGAGGTATTTAGGGGAGTTGTTATGGGCGATGGGCACACCCCGCCAGAAGATCTTGAGCTTACGCCCCGCTTGTGCGTTGCGAAGGTGCAATATATACTGTTTTTCGTACATCATCGTCGTGTTACTTTGCATCCGGCTACCGTCCTCAGCGCATTAGACCACTTACACCCCAACTAAAGCCTGACCAAAGAAATAAGAAACCTCGCCATATTGCGGAATTTCAATGGAACTAATTTTATAAGGGAAATTGTTGCCATAGTCTTAAAAATATACATGCAGCGCCCCCAGAGCAGGTTTCTTATTTCTTTGGTCAGGCTTTAAGTGTGTTACAATATTAGTATGATGTTTAGGGCGGCGAAGCACTGCTACTACCACATCCGGCAGGCGCACCTCGGCGAGATGAACGCGGCGCGCTGCTGGCTGTGCGGGGGCGAGTACAACGGGCCGCAGGGGCTGCGCGGGCACGTGCGCAAGATACACACACACGTAAGATACACACACATGAACGCGGCGCGCTGCTGGCTGTGCGGGGGCGAGTACAACGGGCCGCAGGGGCTGCGCGGGCACGTGCGCAAGATACACACACACGTAAGATACACACACATGAACGCGGCGCGCTGCTGGCTGTGCGGGGGCGAGTACAACGGGCCGCAGGGGCTGCGCGGGCACGTGCGCAAGATACACACACACGTAAGATACACACACATGAACGCGGCGCGCTGCTGGCTGTGCGGGGGCGAGTACAACGGGCCGCAGGGGCTGCGCGGGCACGTGCGCAAGATACACACACACGTAAGATACACACACTGGTACCTCATCATCATCATCATCATCTCAGCCTGTAGCCGTCCACTGCTGCCTGCTGCCTCCCCCTGTGATCTCCACAACGATCGGTCCTGCTTGGCCCGCATCCAGCGGCAAACAACACCTGAACCAGATCGTCGGTCCACCATTATTGTTCTTAGAGACGAATAAATTAAAACAAAGATCATAAAAATCGGTACTGCCGATCTAGAGTTATAAATGGTGTAACTAATGGTGCAACCACATCCACCGGCCGGCACGGCATCGAATCAAAACGAATTTTACAATTTTTAAACGAAATTTACCAAGTCACGCACAGCTGCTTGACTGCGTGTGTGTGCGTGACGGGCGGACGTCGCCAGCCGTCAAGCTGCTGTGCGTGATTTGCTAATATAGACTTTAAAAACTGTTTAGAATGTTCAATTTCGTTTAAAAATTCTAAAATTCGTTTCGATCCGATGCCGTGCCGACCGGTAGATGTGGTTGCACCATAACACGACTTTGTTTTTTATAAATATTTAAAAATGGAGAAAATACAAAAGATACGATCCTGCGGAGTCAAGCTTAATAACTTCTGAAATGACGTCAATAAGACGTGTTCTAAGTCTCATTATGAAAAAAAAAAATGGAATATTGGTTTTAAAAATTAGAATAGATTAGAATAGAAAAACATTTATTTAGCGTAACTATACAAATGCAGACATTGGAATAATCATTATAACATTAAATTACATAAAAAATGACATACGAGAGATGCACAATACACAAACATAAAAATCTACGCTAAAAAGGTTCTAGCTGAGCTTATTTTACTGGTTAGGCCAGTAACGCTGTTATTCTGCTAGAGCCCAGTTTGGAGTGAGCGAGCGAATTCTTATTTTATGATGATGATGTAATTTGTTGTCAGGCTGTGAAGTGCGACACGTGCGGCGTGTTCTTCGCAGACGGGGCCGCCGAGGAGACGCACCGAGCGGGGGCGGAGGGCTGCCGGAACGATGGCAGGTATGGGACCGCGCTTGCAGTGGGGGCTCCGGGGTTACCCTACTCCACAACCCTGAGACGGCGGGGGGCGGGGGGCTGCCGGAACGATGGCAGGTATGGGACCGCGCTTGCAGTGGGGGCTCCGGGGTTACCCTACTCCACAACCCTGAGACGGCGGGGGGCTGCCGGAACGATGGCAGGTATGGGACCGCGCTTGCAGTGGGGGCTCCGGGGTTACCCTACTCCACAACCCTGAGACGGCGGGGGGCGGGGGGCTGCCGGAACGATGGCAGGTATGGGACCGCGCTTGCAGTGGGGGCTCCGGGGTTACCCTACTCCACAACCCTGAGACGGCGGGGGGCGGGGGGCTGCCGGAACGATGGCAGGTATGGGACCGCGCTCGCAGTGGGGGCTCCGGGGTTACCCTACTCCACAACCCTGAGACGGCGGGGGGCGGGGGGCTGCCGGAACGATGGCAGGTATGGGACCGCGCTTGCAGTGGGGGCTCCGGGGTTACCCTACTCCACAACCCTGAGACGGCGGGGGGCGGGGGGCTGCCGGAACGATGGCAGGTATGGGACCGCGCTCGCTAGTGGGGGCTCCGGGGTTACCCTACTTCACAACCCTGAGACGGCGGGGGGCGGGGGGCTGCCGGAACGATGGCAGGTATGGGACCGCGCTTGCAGTGGGGGCTCCGGGGTTACCCTACTCCACAACCCTGAGACGGCGGGGGGCGGGGGGCTGCCGGAACGATGGCAGGTATGGGACCGCGCTTGCAGTGGGGGCTCCGGGGTTACCCTACTCCACAACCCTGAGACGGCGGGGGGCTGCCGGAACGATGGCAGGTATGGGACCGCGCTTGCAGTGGGGGCTCCGGGGTTACCCTACTCCACAACCCTGAGACGGCGGGGGGCGGGGGGCTGCCGGAACGATGGCAGGTATGGGACCGCGCTCGCAGTGGGGGCTCCGGGGTTACCCTACTCCACAACCCTGAGACGGCGGGGGGCGGGGGGCTGCCGGAACGATGGCAGGTATGGGACCGCGCTTGCAGTGGGGGCTCCGGGGTTACCCTACTCCACAACCCTGAGACGGCGGGGGGCGGGGGGCTGCCGGAACGATGGCAGGTATGGGACCGCGCTCGCTAGTGGGGGCTCCGGGGTTACCCTACTTCACAACCCTGAGACGGCGGGGGGCGGGGGGCTGCCGGAACGATGGCAGGTATGGGACCGCGCTTGCAGTGGGGGCTCCGGGGTTACCCTACTCCACAACCCTGAGACGGCGGGGGGCGGGGGGCTGCCGGAACGATGGCAGGTATGGGACCGCGCTCGCTAGTGGGGGCTCCGGGGTTACCCTACTTCACAACCCTGAGGCACTGGCCGGCACGGACCTTATACCTACTACTAGACTGTGCACCGAAAAAAAAATTTTTTTTTTAATTGACCTATGCTTTTGTCAAAAAGGTACGATCAATCAAGCTTCACCGGACTTGAAACTATTCTTAAACTATGAAATGTACTAAAGTATATTTGTAGTTCTCATAATTAATGTAATTAGAAATAAATTCATCGTATTTGTAAAATAATTCATTAATACTGTGTAAGAGAAATACTTAAGTGTTTGGGCGTGGCAATACTATAAAATTTAAGATGGCGATTTGAACCGATTTGCTCCATGTGTTAGAACGGGACACACTACCATCGACGCGGACCGGCTTGTGCGCATTTGTGTATGAATGAAAGTGTTGTATAAAGTGGTCTCGCTCACTCGTATTTTATTTATTTATTTATTTATGTGAAGGTCTTATAAAGCCTGACCAAAGAAATAAGAAACCTGCTCTGTGGGCGCCACGTGTATATTTTTACGACTATGGCAACAACTTCCTTTATAAAATCAGTTCCATTGAAATTCCGCAATATGGCGAGGTTTCTTATGTCTTTGGTCGGGCTTTATATAGTGGTCTCGCTCACCCGTGTTATAAGTGAAGGTGTTGTATATAGCGGTCTCGCTCTGGTGTATTTCAGCGCGTGTCCGATGTGCGGCGCGCTGTTTCCGTGCGAAGCCGCGATGAAGGAACATTACGACCAAACACACGCCAACTACAAGTGCAAACGGGTAAGGAATTGTATTATAACATAGATACAAATATAACACAACTACTAATATTTTATTTTATTCTGCAAAATAAATTTTTGAAATATATATTTTTCATCCCAACTAATAGGTACTTATTATAAATGCGAAAGTAATTTTACGTGTTCAATGTTGTTGTTGTTACGCTTTCAGGCTAAATCTACTGAACCGATTTTGATGAAACTTATCACAGAGATAGAATAGACCTTGGGGGGGAAGGACATAGGCTACTTTTTGCCGCTGAAAAATATATCATTCGCACGGAAAAGAATTGGTTTTCACTAACTGTCTAATTGAACTCATAAAGGTAGGTTTAAAAGGTTACTAGCAAACAAAATGTTCACCAAATCTCACCTAAATTCCTAAGTGCAAACGAGTGTTAGTGGGCCCGATTCTACATATTACGCTCTAAATTAAATTTAAAAATCATAATGTCCCTTTCACGTTCTTAAGAACAAAAAGGGACTCGTAATTGCCAACCTACATTTAGACACGTCAAACATCGATTTTACGCGTAGTTTTGCAGGCATTTAAAAATATCCCGACTAAATTAAGCTGCATTTGACAGCTGCGCTGCTTATTTTTTTAAATATCATTCATTCAAAATTAAATTCATTCATCTCCCATCCTTTTCAATTCCCATGTGAAAGAAAGAGACCAACATTTAGAGACTTTAGCGGCTACGGCAGAATTGAGCCCATTGTTTTACCTAAGTTTTTATGTTGTGAAGAGAAATAAATAAATATTATTATTATAATATACGTCAAACCCGTGAACGTGGTGCTGCTTGGGGGGACTGGTCTGCTCTAGTCGATTGCCGGTTGTTTTATTGAATAGATAGTTTAGTTTTTCTACTTTGACTGGTTGCCTTCTTCAAATTGCATATTTTCGTTTGCACTCTTTGTTATATATTAATCAAATTGTATAAAATAATAATTTTGTAAAATATTTTGAAAAGATGCAACGCCTGTGGAGTTTCTTCCGGCGAGTTCTTCTCCACAGAAGACAGCCAAATTGTGAACCCGCCTCGAGGTCGAAAAGTGATTTGTAAAATCTTACTTCGAATAAAACATATTTCATTTCATTTCAATTATCAACTATCAACTTTCCAGTGTGTCCGTACGTTCATAAAGTACGACAGCTACAAGATGCACTACTACAAGATATGTTCGGACGGGCGGCGGCTGCCCAGGCGTGCGAGCGAGACGGCCGCCGCCAAGAGGGAGCGAGAGGGCAAGAGAGCGGCGCCCAAGAAGAAGTACGTGAAGAACAGCAGCCGCCGGTTCATATGCGACGTGTGCGGGAAGGACTTTAGCGTGAGTTGCTCTAAAAAAAAAAAACAAAAAAAAAACTAATATTTTTTATTCGAAATAAGATAGTTTATTGCTTTTTCAACAGATGTCGTCTGTTAGCGTATACTACTGTTACTGTTTGAAACGGACTGTATATTTTATAGGATAGAAAGAAGCTGGAATTGTTTTGTGGATTGAATTGAAAATAGGAATATACTAAGAACATTAAAAAAAAATCAAAACTTGACTTTATTGAGACAGGATATAAGAAGAACAAATTTGTAATAATGCTATTTTGACACACACATTAAAACAATTGAAATATCAATTCTATTTTTAAATTAATTTATATTTTTCTGCTTTTATAGCCTTCTTTAGAACTATATTTTAAAAAGATTATATGTTGGTTTCCAACAGTAACGAGGTGCCTTGCATGTCACCTCGTTCCTACCTTATTTCTCATCGCATTTACCATTTCTTTTTCCTCTAAATTTGAATATTTAATTTTGGAATTCATTCTTCATTCATATGTCATTTTTATTCATTTTTCACTCACTTCCCCTTGAGGCCTCTACCCAAACGGCCATTATTCGTAATGTATCTTTTACAATTCAACAGTAAATCCGTTATGTGCGGATAGTGATTATTATAAATTGAATTGTTTTGAGTGAATATTATAAAATTGAACTGTGCTAGTTGCGTTTTCTTCCATCTGCTATCGCTGAGTCGAGTTCTACGCGTTAATAATTCGTCTTAACTTCAATCTCTGCGTTCACGCCCTCGCTGGCTCGTCCAGTAGGCCTACTATGTAAGTAGCGACAGGCTCGAGAAGCTGTCAAACGCGACATATTGACAGAACTGCTATGGCTCTAATGTCACTATGTCGCGTTTGACAGCTTCTCGAGCCTGTCGCTACTTACATGGTAGATTTACTGGACCTTTGGCGAGCCGCGGGCGCGACACTATTTATAAATCGAAGCGCAAAATGAAGATCATTGGGACTTGGGACTTGAACCCGCACCTCCTGGGCTATCCGGGCCGTACACAAGCACTACCAATTGTACCACCAAGTCTCTGTCGATAGAAGATTACACAAATCACTTTTCGACGTCAAATTTTAATGAAGTTACTAAGTTTTGCTCAAACCAAGACTGGCTGTCGTGTCACACTAATGAAGAATACGCTCTTAAAATTTAAAAAGGCGATGCGATATCGGTTGTTCACAGAACTGGCAGGTTCGCGCAATGTGTTGTGGTGTGCGCAATGTCACAGAATAAATTATAGTGCTAGGTACAGAAGGCGCACTCTCTGACGTGTGACACTTCGGTCGCGTGAATTCGGTATAGTGGGTTTAGACCACAGAACATTTGAAAGAAGTTAGAAAGGCGCTGTGGGCGGGGCAGGCGCGCCAAGAATATGAGCAAATGCTCATATCTCTACGCAAAGACGCGATCGCGCTGTAACTCACACATAGAATATAAAAATGTACATCGGTATGCGTGCATGCGTATGATTCGTTCCATGTGAAATCGCGTGATTAAGCGGCGCTATGATTGGCTTAATTTGAAATTGCAAATATGTGCGTAAACTTCATCTTTATTTAAGTATAGATGTAGTGGAGGTGAAAGGTGGGGTGGAATCGGCGACACCAGTTTTCATACGAACGGCGCATTATCGCCATTCTAACCTCTTTTAAATGTTCTGTGGTTTAGACACTAAATCAGTGGAAATCGAGCTCTCTTCGACACATGATAATAAATGAAAAATAGAAGTTGTATAAGCGTGTGTGTGGTGTTGGTGTTTGCAGATGCGCGCCAACCTGCTGTACCACCTGCGCATCCACACCGGCGAGAAGCCCTACCAGTGCGACCACTGCCACAAGACCTTCCGCATGGCCAACTCGCTACAGGTACACCTCTAAACAGTACGTTCAAGTGCCATATCACATCACTCATTACTTTCGGAAAGGTGATATCACCCCGTACCATTACACATCACCCTAAACATTACCCAAAATATTGAATGAAATTTATCTCTTAGTATGAAGAAATGCTCTAGTATTCCGTACTGTACCGTAGCAGCACATATTACTTTATTATAACATTACCCACGCTCGACCGCATTACTCGAGATAGATAGCACAAATAAAAAAAGTAATTTTTGTTTTTATTTTTTACTAACTGACCCGACTGAAGTTGATTTTCCTTCATAATAGCTAATGCGTGATTTATACTAGTGTACTGGTTACAACACTCGCGAAATGTGTGATATTGCATCACCTTCTAGGGTGATATTACTTTTGTGACATCATACGCATTACCTACACATCTTTACCCAAAATGTTACATGATGAAATTATTACTTTGCACGAAGAAATGCTCTGTAGTATTCCGTACTCCGTACCGTAATGGGGTAATAGTCTAAAAGCGTACAAGCACATAAGGCACCTATTTCACGGGAGACAGAAGATAGAAGACGAAAGTAAAAAAAGAAAAAAATGAAATACAAATACACCGCGCTCACTCTTGCGCATAACTGCGTCCTTTTCGTCTTTGACTACCGTGAAATACCTGCCTAACTACATTCATATCGTGTTTTAACCCCCGACGAAATAGAGGGGTGCTATAAGTTTGACGGGTCTGTCTGTCTGTGGCATCGTAGCTAAACGGATGCGCCGATTTTGACCTACTTTTTTTTGTTTGCAAGGTGTCACAATCGAGAGTGTTCTTAGCTATGATCCAAGAAAATATCTTCAGCCATTTGAAGATTATCAGCTCTTTTCTAGAAGTTGTTCAGTTTCATTATTACTACCGCTATGTTGCGGATAACAACCAGTTAAATTTCACGGTGTGTTCTAGTTTATGTTGCATGTGTAGAACCTTTCAACGTGTAGTAAATAACTGTGTTTGTATGTTTGTGTGTGTAGATGCACAGCTGGACGCACACAGGCGAGCGCCGCTACAAGTGCCAGCTGTGCCCCAAGGCGTTCCGACAACAGGGGCACTTGAGGGCACACATGCCGGTCAGTGACCCCCCACACACACACACAACACACACCCCACTAGTCACAATACAGAAATACCTGCCCCCGTAACATGCAGTGCTACGACAAAAGTTTGTCGCACATCCGGGTCGGGTCCGGTGTCGGGTTAGCTGTCAAAAAGTTGCGAGAAACCCGTAATAATGAAATATCCTCCAATAGGATAAGAGAATAAGCATGACAAAATTATATCAGTCACGCGTGGACCGGGCGTGTTAGAGGGGCAGTTGTTTTATCTCTCGAGTGCAGGCGAGCCTTACTTGTAGTTGTGTGCGTATAGACACGCGCTGTTGTGTGCGTACTACTAAACTGAGCGCTACGCACACTAACATAATAAAATAAAATCATAAAAATAAATATGTGGCGATTTCTCACATATGGCCGTTTGACCCGAAACTAGGCAAAGCCTGTACTATGGGTGCTAAACTAATGATATACATACATATATAAATATACAACATCCAGACACAAGGCGAACACAAGTGCTCATCACACGAATGTTTGCCCTGGGCGGGATTCGAACCAAGAAGAAGCCCTGTGCTTTGTAGGCAGGCACACTACCAACTAGGCTACGGAGCTGATAATTTAGATCACCCGGCTCGTGAGATAAAACATCCTTATTCTTCACACAAAGAGACCCCCCACACTAGCATCTGTTTCATATAAATCCGGACAAAAGTTCATTGACCTCTTTCTTTTCTTGAAAGTTATTAAAAAAAATCTAACGCCAAAATGTCTGGCAAGGTCACACGCTCACCCCGCCTTCTACTACGGTATGCCAAATTACGTATTTTGCGATAATTTCCTATAGTTTAATCGTATCGTTTGAAAAAAGAGTGCTCATTGTATGCAGGCGTCAATGACCTTTTGTCCGGATTAATGTGAAACAAACCATAGCGTCTTTTGAGTATCGTCTTGTGTGATGCGTCGCGCATACCATCACAGGCAGCGAGGTGAGTCAAACAAAAGACGGACGCGGATGATTGTATGCGCGACGCACATAGGCGACGCTCGATTGACGCTATTGACGTCGGTGGAGCGTAGACGCATTTCGACCTTAATAAGGCTTCACGCTGGCACAGTGCGGGTTGGTCAACTTCACACACAACCTTTAAATTATATTAAATTCGCAGGCGTGTGCAGGTTTCATCACGTTTTTTTCCCGAATGTCGAATAAACGTACATCTGAATTCGAAAATCTCAAACACATTGGAACGTGCCGAGGTTTGAACCCGCGAATTTTCGAATGAAAGTCAACGGCTGTAGCCACTGGGCCAGCGGCGCTCCGTCCCCTCTATACCTGCGTGTAACTGTGTTACAAATACAAATCATTTATTCGTCAACATAGGTTTAAAAATAAGGTACATAAAATTATTAAATGTCACGCTATATTGCACCTTTCGTTGTACGAATTCATTCATTATAATAAAATTAAAACACATACCAATTCACCTAAAATGTCTTGTGTTAATTCACCTAAAATGTTTTGTGGCGGGCCTGACCAAAGAAATAAAAAACCTGCTCGGGGGGCGCCACGTGTATATTTTTACGACTATGGCAACAATATCCTTTATAAAATTAGTTCCATTGAAATTCCGCAATATGGAGAGGTTTTTTATCTCTCTGTAAGCTTACTACGTAAGATGCGACAGGCTCGAGAACCTGTCAAACGCGATATGTGACAATAGAGCCATAGTAAATCTGTCATTATGTCGCGTTTGACAGCTTCTCGAACTATTCGCGCCTTACGTAGTAAGCTGGGATTTTAAATTAAAAAAATCACTTGAACCCACAGAGGCGGCAAAGAGCGGGCTGCGGCCTGTGCCATAGATCGCGCCCTCTTATATGGCATTCCATAGAAAGCGACCGCAATCTATGCTACAGGCCGCATATAAAATGGGTTGCCTGAGAGATGGTTACCTTAGCAATAAGGCCGCCAGTTGAAACCTATAGTTTTTTGTATTTGTTTTGTATTTCTTGGTGTCAATAAAGAATATTTGTATTGTAGGTATTGTATAAACTAGGCTCCGCAGCCCGCGCCTTGCCGCATCTGTGGGTTCGCCCCTTAAACCTTTACAAGGCAGTGTCCACTATATTGCCACCTTAATTTTAAACTTATACCCTCACATAAAGAACGAAAACGAATGAATTTTATATAGTTGTTTTGCCTTATAAAGGCTTAAATAATCAGTCAGCTTCATGGTCCAAGAAAACAAGGTCTTGCAAATAGACCACGTGATTGACACAAGCCTACGTCATTTTGCGCTGTCCATCCTTGTCTATTACACGCATTCGACAAGGATGAATAGGCCAAATGACGTAGACTTGTGTCAGTCACGTGGTCTATTTGCAAGACCTTGTTTTCTTGGACCATGGTCAGCTTTATTGCAATGATTTTATTGTTTGTATCAGTCGCACACGAACGAGAAGCGGTACGTGTGCGCGGTGTGCGGTAAGCGGTTCACCGCGCGGCGCACGCTGCGGCTGCACGCGCGGGCCGTGCACGAGGGCATCGCGCCCGCGCCGCGCCACAGGAGGCAGGGGCAGCCGGGGGGCGAGGGGGGCGGAGTAGGAGGACGGGCGGGACTAGGGCGCGGGACCACGGGACTGATGGGAATAGAGGCGGACACTGGCCAGTAGGACGGGCGGGACAACAGGACACCAGTGCTGAGGGAGAAGATACTAGTGTATGTAATAGGGCAACATGAGTAAGACAAAGACTGACAAACTGACAGAGGGTTTGACACGAAGACATCGCCCCGCGCGATAGAACGAACAGGAACAAGCGACACGCGGATAGTAGGCAGGACAAGACGGACAAGAGCGCGGCACAACAGGACTATTGGGAATAAGACAGAGGATAGAGTTTAACACACGACACCAGTGCTGAGGACGAAGATACTAGTGTATTAATTAGGCATCACGAGTAAGACAAAGGACAGAGGGTTTGCCACGAAGACTTCGATAGAACGAACAGGAACAAGTCCGCGGGACAACAAGACTATGGGGGACGCCAGGGGATAGAGTTTGACACAGGACACCAGTGCACCGCCACTATAAGGCACCTATTTCACTGGCGACGAAGGCAAAAGACGAAAGGGACGCAGTTATGCGTTAGAATGAGATACAAATACACCGCGCTCACTCTTAACTGCGTCCCTTTCGTCTTTTGTCGCTGTCGCCAGTGATATACCTGCCTAAGACAGACAGTTTAACATAGACATAGAATAGTTGAGGCAAAAATCGCACATAGGATGGCAGTGATGAAGGCGGCACCTCCAAAAATAAATCTTGACTGAACACCATTAAATTTCATGTACCCCAAATGAATAAAAACTTAAAATCGCAGTAGGGAAAAGGCGTGGTTTATCTGCACGGCAAAGTAAACGCACCACTATGGCAATGCGGGAAAGTGATAGCGCTAAGCGGTGCCGCACATGTGGGACAGAGAGAGGTATACTGTTGGCGCGCTACAACTAAACAGCGTAAGTGCCAAGTTCGTGTGTGTTTATTTAGGCAAAAAGTACTACATACAATAAAAATGTTTCTATACTAGATTTTAGTAAGTTGAATATCATACTTGTGACCAAGTTTCAACGTCTAATACGTTGCCGTTTGTCTATAAGAAGTAAAAAAAGATAATAGAAGGGGTTACTTGACACGATTTTCTACCGAAAATTTTTTTAGAAAACGTTTTTCTTATCATTATTATGAGTAGGTATATAGATTATATGATCAAGCTATGTATATCTGAAAATCATAATACCTAGGTACTTTTACATTGCAAACATCACAAAACAAACGTTTTGAGGGTGCCGCCTTAAGACGAGGATAAGAGTGTCCCAGAACGTTTAACATGAGATGTATCACATAGAGTGTATCCTGTGTATCACAATATTGAATAAACTGTTTCTTATTTATTGCTGCCTTTTCATTAACCATCCGGATCGTCAGACAGAGGACAAGAAAATTAAGAAATTGGATTGAATTGAAATATTAGTTTAAATATAAATATTTTGTATCACTACATAGTATAAAACAAAGTCGCTTTCTCTGTGCCTATGTATGCTTAAATCTTTAAAACTATGCAACAGATTTTGATGCGGTTTCAAGAGGAAGGTTTATATGTATAATACATGCATAATATACTTAGGGATAACCCACAATAACCATTTTCCTGTGCGAAGCCGGGATTAATAATTTATTCATACAAAATATTAGTTTATATAAATAAGTTCCTTATAATTCATAAAACATAAAGGAATCTATTAAAATAAATTATATTTATATCCGACAGAACAGCCAATTTCTAATCTAATCTAATAAAAATCGTCAACAGATGGCAATAAAGTACTCATATAGATAAATGTTTTGTGCAGTGCTTTTCTGTTTGTCGATTATGTCGATAGTCATTTCTATGAAATATATTTTTATGTTATGTATCGACAAGAGTACATTTACAATAATATACATACATAACTACTCGAAACACATCCATCACCCTCCTGCTGCAGTTGATTATGATTAATTACAGTGATATTTTTTTGTGTTTGTATCTTATCGATTCTTTCCCTTCAGGCACAGAATAAATAATAGTACTCTTCAGGTAACAATGCCCGTACCCACCACCGCGGCACCGGCGGGGGCGCAGCAATATTTTTTTTTTATCAGAGACGGAGCCCCTCAGGCGCGTCGTCTCCTTCACGATGTTTTTCAATATCAACGCGCTAGGCCGTGGTCCGAGGCTCCCTCGAGCCGCCCCTAGACGCGTTGGTATATGACTGGGGTAGAGCCATCCGCTCCCCCGCAAGTCCGGTGAAGCTTGATTGGTCGCACCTTTTCGACGAAAGCATAGGTAAAAAAAAAGCCGATCCTTTTATATCGCAATAAAAGTGTAAAGATTTGACGGCTCCGCAGCCTAGTTGGTAGTTCCCTGCCACCACACACAGCACAGGTACTACCTGTCGTCAGATGGCCGTGTCTGAGATCTCCAACATATATTTTTTTTACCTTTCTGTTATCATACTAATATTATAGAGGAAAGATTTGTATTATTGTATTTTTTATTTTAATTGACCTATGTGTGAGTCGATATTATCCACATATTATCTATTCCAAAAATAGTTAAACTCATCATCATCATCATCATCTCAGCCGAAAGACGTCCACTGCTGGACAAAGGCCTCCCCCAAGGATCTCCACAATGATCGGTCCTGCGCTGCCCGCATCCAGCGGCTTCCCGCGACCCTCACCAGATCGTCGGTCCACCTCGTGGGGGGCCTGCCCACACTACGTCTTCCGGCGCGCGGTCGCCATTCAAGAACCTTTCTGCCCCAACGGCCGTCGGTTCTACGTGCAATGTGCCCAGCCCATTGCCACTTAAGTTTAGCGATTCTTCGGGCTATGTCGGTGACTCTGGTTCGCCTGCGGATCTCATCATTCCTGATTCGATCACGCAAGGAAACTCCAAGCATAGCCCTCTCCATCGCTCTTTGGGTGACTTTGAGCTTTCTTATGAGGCCCATCGTTAGCGACCACGTCTCAGATCCGTAAGTCATCACTGGCAACACACATTGGTCAAAGACTTTAGACTTAAGACACTGCGGTATTTGGGACGAAAAGATATTGCGCAGCTTCCCGAACGCTGCCCATCCGCTATTAGCCGTGTGGCACCGGCATAGAATAGTGTCACCCCCTCTCTTCCCGTGGGGGTCGTAGAAAGCGACCGAGGGATAACTACCAGAGGATGGGCAGCAGCGTCCTTCTGTGTATTTAAGATCACACTGTTGATCGCCAACCCGCATGCCAAGCGTGGCGATTATGGCAATATCCCCCCTATGGATTACACAACTATAGTTAAACTATTCAAAAAAAAAAGTCGTACCAACGCGACTAGGGGCGGCTCGAGGGAGCCTCGGACCTAGGCCTAGCGCGTTGATACTGAAAAACATCGTGAAGGAGTATTTGTGTTTGTGTGTGTGTGTGTGTGTATGCTTGTAATGAATAAACTCAAAAACTACTGAACCGATTTTAAAAATTATTTCACATTAGAAAGCTACATTCACCATCTAGGCTACTACCTCATTTCCACGGGAAAAACTGTTAACGCGGGCGGAGCCGCGGCGGAAAGCTAGTATCGTATATGCAGGTATACCTGACGGACCAACCCGAATAAATTGTAATAGCTACCAGCGCCCGAGGCACGCTCATTTAGGTAGATTGGGTAGATCTCGTAGCTCCTTCTACGCAATTGCTACGCCGTAGCAGTGCTCTACGGAAGGTCTACGCCGCCGCCGCCGCCGTAGGTACAGACAGATTCTCTCCCAATGCTTTTGTAAATTAAATTATTATTATATACCGATAAAATCTGTTATTTAAGTAAAATATGACCTCATTTGATGAACTCATTCCAACCAATTTATCACATCCATGCCATGGTTGGTTAGCTATATGAGGATAACCACAATTTTAATTATTAAAATATATAAACACATTATAATTAGCTATTTACTAAAACCACTTAGCCGTCCTTGGGTTATGTATGATGATTTAGGTACGCATCTAATTATGCTACACCCATGTACAGAAGCCAGCACATGCGGCTGGACACTTGCACTACGAAATTCATCCCTACCGCTACGGAATACGGGCGCTCTCAAGGTCATAATGTCCAGCCGCATGTGCTGCTTACTGTACCTACCGAAGTGTTTGTAGGTGCATCTCTGTGCATCTAGTTGCGGCAACTACTTCACCCGAATCCCTTACTCGTTCCAAAACACCCAATGGGAACACATGGGTGGTCCTATTCTAACAACGCCGAGATCACACGGCGGCGTCGGCGAACACGTTACTTTGGCCCAAACTACAACAACTACTACTTACTCTAAAACTGCTTTCCCCCATATACGTTATAATAATAGTAAGGAAAATTCCGCGCGAAAATATTCAGCTATTTTTATTTTTCAATAATTGAGATATTAATTTATTTTCTGGTAAGGATAACACGGACGGGAGATTTGATTGCTAGTGTATCGATATTGCAGTTACTTACCTACATAAATGAGTGTCTTTGTTCACATCGTTATAAGTAGGTAGGTAGTAATTAAAGTGTGTATTCACGTTAGCTTTTAGAGGAGTGTGCCGTGCCTAGACAAACCAATTTTTTATTTTTTTTTGTCATTGGTTTATTGGCATTAAGAATAATTATGTAATTGTTTGTCTAATTTAAATAAAGGAAAAAAAAACACTCGAAATTCAAGTTATTCATAGGTATGTTGTGATATGAGAGGCGAGCGCAGAATTTTCAGTGATTATCGAAGGATCTGCCTTGAGGAACTAAAATAGACGATATTAATTCACCTTTCCGCCACCCGCTCGCTTGCCTCCTCCCTCTTCCGCCCTTTGTTTACCAACTTGCAGATATTTTTGACGTCAATACCTACATTTGACTAGTTATAAAATCGAGCTATTACTCATCTTCTTTTCGAGTCGACAGGAAACTCAGATAGTCTCGGCCTAGAAAATTGCCACACTCTAGCACCTCTAGCGTCGTCAGGAGCCTTCATCAAGTCCTCTCGCGTGCAGGCGACAGGACAAGATGGGCAGCTAATGAGATGGGCCATTCTCTTCTGGGGAACCATACCACACCTACACTCCAAGATAAATGCTTATTTATTTATTTATATACAGACAAACGTTTCGGAATTCAGATCAGGAATTCAAGAGAAGTGCATATAATTTGATTTAGGAGCCATAAGACGATCATAATTTCTTAGTTTGTGAGGTTGTATTGTATGCACGGACGTAGCTATAGCTTTGACAAGGGGGGTGCAACTTGTCAAGCCTCCATCCGAGCTTGGCTGGCCGGATACAGCTGCTTCCACGATTCCTAGATACACAAGATATATATATATGTATATATACAGCACGTAGACCGGGCGACTAGCCCTTACCATAAGTACATTACCTCGTTACCGTCACAGCACTTCACACGTGCATTAGTTTTACCGGGATAGGGTAAGAGACGTGAAGATAAACGCCAGGATACTGTATTCCAAGGTCCTCAGGGCAAGGCAGGCAACTGGTTCAGGGTGCAGGGTGCAGCTACTATTGAGTTTCCGCGGCTCTCTTCTTTTCAGGCTATCTTGTTCCTTATTGCCTCTGCTTGAAGATGCATTTTGCCGTGGCAAGATTTACCTTGAAGGATCGAGCATGACGTATGAGAGAGCCGCGTCTGAGCTGCCCGTTTGAGCGCGGGCTAGCGTTATTTTGTACTATGCGCACTGCCTTTCCCATTGAATATCTCATTTATTCATGTATTTACAATGTTTTACATATGTTTTTCAGAAAGAACACAACTTTTATAATACAGAAAACATATTTTAAAACCAGCAAGTTAATCAATTAATAAAATATAGCAAGATTAAGGCAATATTTTACAAGAATTTACTTTATACAGTTCAGCTAATTTCTTTATTTAACATTAAAAAGAGGAATTTAATAGATTGCCTTGTTTATTTCTAACATCCTAACTATATAAAACTGTATTTAGAAATATTATGTGTCAGAAGTGTATCATACGCGAATGTGAATTTTGTTTGCTTATTAAATAATTTATTTGTATACCAATCTTAACATAAATGTGTATGGCGATAAACATCGCGGTTATACATAAGAATAAATGTGAGTAATTACGAAAACTATGTAAATAATTTGTAAAATCGAGAAACCAATAAGAATTTGACCTTGAGTTCTAATATGAAATACAAAAACTTATGACTAATAATGCTATGTAGCAATGAAATCTTAAACCTATATACATGTTCTATGTAACTAAAGGAGGTAAATAACTAAAAACCACGAAAATAAAATACCTTTAATAGGTTTCCTTAAATTCTAAGCTTCACATAGAAATATAAACAAAATTTGAATTTTAGAACTAAATTCTAACATAATAAGTAATTATAAGGGAGATGTAAGTATTTACATTATTATTTTCTCCATACATAATCAAAATCGAAGGAGTTGCGAATTCCGTTCGTCATGTCATTTTTCGAAGGAGTTTCGCTGCTGTCGCATATTTGAGATGTTGAATTTTATTGTTACGAATATTATACATTTAATATTTTTCCTATGTAGCTGACAGCATTATATGATAGAAATAACAAAGCAAAACGATGTAAAATAAGTATTTAAAGGTGAAAAATGGCTTTAAAGTGCACGGCTCTTCTAAAAGGTAACGCTCGGTTACCCCCACTTGTGGCGCCGCCTGGTGGCGAAATTTAGCGTAAGCAGTTTGCTCATCTTATGCGAGCCATGTACTTGAGATAATCTTATCGGTTTTGCTTTGTTTGTCTATGTAATAGCGTTATATGCTTTCCTATATACAATATTATATTGTTCTTATAAGAATTACGGACATATTAGAATCCAATTGGACATTAGTGATGTCTTGTAAGAACGTATATTCTTATAGGAAGATTGCGAGCAAAGTATATAGGTTAACTTAGTCTATTACAGCATTTGTTTGTTAGAGGGCCGGGACGAGACGGGGCAGGGGGGGGCTCACGGAGCGGTAAGGTGGGCAATGTTCGTTCGCCGACAATCTCCCCCCGGTGCAGAGCACATCTTTATGCACGGCGAACAGCTGTTGTCGTTGATGTTGGAGATTACTCGTATAGTGTGTGTGACGTGGGAATGGTTGACGTGTACTACACCAACACTTGTCATCTCGACTACTCTTATTCTGCCGTTGTTGTGTTCCCGCTGATTGTCATCCGGGCCATACATGTTTGGACTTAGTGGTCATTTTTGCTCCGACTTTACAATCACCTGGGGCTGTGTTTTTGTTACAATGATAACGTGGGGATTGGTTATCATGGCACGATAGTAGTAAGGTGGGTAAGTCGTGCGTCTTTCTCGCCCATGATTGGTCTGCGAGTTTTTTATGAGCCCTCCAGGTCGTTTCCTTGTAAATCTCGTCGCTAGTCACGTGACCTTCACACATCACTGTATCGCAGTGCGAGTTTGTTAATGAACAAGTGATGTTGCGTGCGGTGTTTTGTGCAACTGGCTGATGTTTGTGGGCGTTTTGTGTTATACATTTTGCCTCAATACGCTGCTTGACGATTTGATTAATGTCATCGTCGGTAGTCGTCGAACATGTGTTTTTGAGCTGAGAATGGCGCTTTCTATGCTTCCTTTTTCTCGCTCGACGTTTTCGTGTGCCGCCATGTAGTGTGGACGGCTGTTTGTGCTCGTGTTCTGGTGGAGCATGGGCCGTCTGAGATAGGTTTGTGGGCCGCATATTTTGTGCCTTCTTCGGCGTATTAACGAGCTTCTTCATAGCGAGTGTTTGTTGTGGAATCTTCTTTTTTATGAAAGATTTAAATTTCAGAGCAGCCTGAATGACTCGTGTGGCGATGTACAGAGGTCGAGTCCGCGTCCTATATCTCCTCTCGTCGAGCAGGCACGATGTCGTCCGGTCGCGTAGAGTGTGGGCGGGGCCTATGGGGGTTCTCTTCGGCGAGGTTGGGCATGAGCCAGAAGGGACGTGAGGGGGTACAGGTTGTGAGACGCGACTTATCTCTAACTTACTATCTAACAATTTATTTGACCAGGAAGTAGGTTCGAGTTTGGGTGATCTCGGTTCGCTGTTCCGTGTACGGGTCGTGTCGTAATTGTTAGTCTCGAGTCGCGTCGTGTCGTCGGCTGCGCGTGTGGTAGGCACCCAATGTCGATAGGGTGCGGGTTCGATGCTACTTTTTTGTGAATTTAATTTTGAACGCGCCGTGTTCGTTACGTGATTAACGTTCGCGACGGGTTTGTGTTGGCTTATCGAGAAGCCGTGAAGTGCCCAGCCTAACCATGTAAAAGAAGCTACGGGCTGGGCAGGTAAACCTGTTTTAAGATCTCTCGTTACTATGAGATGCCAATTATCTTGGCCGATTAATATGGTCGGCTTTGCGTTGGTGTACGTGATCTCATCTTGGATGTCTGTTAGATGAGCGCATTGTGAGACTAAGTCGCTTGTCACGTCTTGAGGAGGTAAGTTAAGCTTCGAGATAATCTGAGCTTGTATGTTTTCGAAGTTTCGTGTGAATTGACCCTTAATTTTGGCTTTTAGCTTGAACGACTCTTTTTCGTTGATCTTTTTACCGCCAACGCTTTCGATGCGTAGCTCCTCGGCTTTGCCTTGAGGTGCTATGGCGAGTGCGGTATCGCGTTCTATCAACGTCGTCGTTGAGCCTTCATCAAGTAAAGCGTAGGTTTGTATTTTACCTATAGGGCCGTGTAATTCGACAGGAATTATCTTTAGGTAAGCTTGTCGGTCGGGGTCTGAGGTGCTCACCGACGCGACTTGAGCCCGCTTAACTTTTAGTTCGTTGCTTTCCCCGCGCGGGGCGTAGGGGGAGGGGGTAGCTTTGTTGTTCGCTTTGGGATGTTCTTCGTTAGAGTAATGTAACAATTTGTGGTGTTGCATCTTGCAGCCGTTTTTACCGCAGGGCTTTGCTTTACAGTTCTCTCTGCGGTGCGTGCTCTTTAGGCAGCGAAAACAGCTGCGAGTTGAACGTGCAGCGTCCCACCTTTCTGATACATTTTTCTTTGTAAATTGTTCACAATCTTTAAGATAGTGATTGTTTTTGCATAGCGAACATTTATTAGGTTTAGCTTTCATAGCGGCGAAGACTTTGAAACGTTCGTACTCGCTGTCCGATTCGTATGAGCTGTTCTGATAAGAATGTGAATTATTTTGCGAGTCGTTCTCGCTTTCGCTACGCGCCGCGGGGGCGCCACGAGACGTCTTTACGGCTGCTACGGTGTGACGTGATTCGTAGCATTCTTCGTCGCTCGATTCGAACTCGGATTGCGAACTTTCGTATACAGATCGAGTCTTTGTCGCGGTGTTGACTATGTGCCGTCGATGCACATGGGGCCGATTCGACTTGTGTTTGTGGCGTTCTTCGTGCCTACTATGTATCGCGGGTCGCGACATGGCGCCGAAACTATCCACTAAGTCGTTGAGATAATTAGACATGATCTCTAAGTCTGGCTGTACGCGGTGTTCGCGTAAGTACTTGTGCCAACCGAATCGAATGAAAACGCTAAGTTTGTCTTCTATCTGCGTTAACAATTCGGGCGCATTCATGTATCGCCTTTCGCCGACGGAGTTTATTATGGACACGGCGTTAGATACGCGGCTAGCGAACTCGCTTATGTTGTGTCCATCCTCGGCTAATGTAGGCATGCGCTTTATCCGTTCTAGCTCCGTTAAAACGATCTGTTCTGGGCGGCCGAATCGTTTTTCTAAGACGTCCATTATTTGGTCTGGGTGGCGAGCTGTGTGTATGAGGGCGCGCACTGTTTCTCTAGCCGGGCCGCGTAAAGCTTTACGTAGTCGCGCTACGTTCTGAACGTCCGAATACGCGTCCCTACTGTCGCAATAGACAGAGCTAAAGCCTACCCACTCGCTCACGTCGCCGTCGAAGTGAGGGAGTTCGTCTAGAAATCTAGTGCTTGTACGTTTATTCGACGTGGCGTTGCTGAACGCTTTAGCCAACGTCTGTGCTAGAATTTCTAGTCGATCTACGTCCGATAAGCTAGTGCTAGGGTCTGGATGTTGTCTAGACCTATCGCGGGGCGCTCTATAGCGCGGGTCGTCGTCGCGTTGTCTGTCGTTAGGTCTTGTAAAATGGGACCTAGGTTCGGGGTGTATATTCTGATTTAAATGTGGGATAGGCCCTGTAAAATGAGACCTATTTTGGGGTTGAATATTAGTGCTAGGGCCTGTAAACAGGGACCTAGAAAATGGTTGCAAGTTACCTATAAGGTTCGTACTGGGGCCATTAAAATTTGACCTTAATTCGCGTTGTACGCTACAGTGCTCACTATCAGCTTGGACGTTAACTAGACTTGCTCCTCTCTCCCCCCGAGGGACCTCAGTATCGCGGGGCGTTACTACTATTCGACTAACAGGTGCTGCAGGCGCGGTTACATGTTCCCATTGCTCTACACGTATACTATGGAACGCCGGGTTCCGTGTCTGCCTAACTGTGTCGGTTCCGCTTTCGTTAGCCGATTCGTCCGTGGATTCTAACTGGACTAATTCTAATTTAGACCTAGCTAGCGCTTCCTCCTCGCGCCTTCGCTCCAAAGTCAGGCGTCGGACCTCCATCTCGGCCTCGAGCCTGCGCCTTTGAGAGCGCGCTGACGATCTACTGCTAACCGATCGCGTCGTACATATCGCGTTATCTAGTCGCTGTCCGTCTTGTCGTGAGTCTTGTGTAGGGCCGAGGAACCCACGCTCGTACCCTACTTCCTGGTTATCATTTGAAGTTGTCGCAGTACTAGTATGTGGGAGGGCGCTCTCCCCAGACGGTGCATTCCATGTGTGCGTGTCCGAGGAAGCTGCCGCTCGCGACGTACTAGGCTGCGGCTCGTGCATCATAGATCGCGTAACCCTACGATCTCCCGAAGGCGTATGATACACTTCTGAGTGATGCATGACTGTGCGTCAGAGTACCTACAACCTACCGTGTGGTGTGTACCTACTGTGAGGTGTGTACCTAACTTGTTCGGTTGAGACACCTAAGGGCACCGAACAACGGAGGTGAGAGCCTTGTTAAGGTTAGTGGACGAAACAATCTAGTCGCTAGATAGACCGGTGGGGACGCCAGTACTATCCGTCGCATGAACTCGGCCTCCAGCCTCGAGCACAGAGTTAAACCTCGACTGACAATCTCTAGTATGAGATTTGTCTTTCTCCGTACAACTCTGCCTTTAGTCTGAAGTCAAGCAAAGATAATTCGTGGTCCACGTCTTAACTGAAGGCCGGGGTAATCTAGGTGTGCATACCCGATCAGCACACACTCACATGAATCACTCCGGTGTGGCGCCGCGCCGTCGCTTCGCTTCCGGCTGGTTGGCGCCGCCCGCCGCTGGCTTCACTCTAGCTGCACCCTTGCTTCGGCGATGCACCCTTGCCGCCTCCTTGCGTCTGATGGCTAGCCGTCCTCTGGTGCCGCCTCGGTATCTGTAACAAGAACACAACTGTATATCCGGCTCGAAGGACCATGCAACTTGTCAAGCCTCCATCCGAGCTTGGCTGGCCGGATACAGCTGCTTCCACGATTCCTAGATACACAAGATATATATATATGTATATATACAGCACGTAGACCGGGCGACTAGCCCTTACCATAAGTACATTACCTCGTTACCGTCACAGCACTTCACACGTGCATTAGTTTTACCGGGATAGGGTAAGAGACGTGAAGATAAACGCCAGGATACTGTATTCCAAGGTCCTCAGGGCAAGGCAGGCGACTGGTTCAGGGTGCAGGGTGCAGCTACTATTGAGTTTCCGCGGCTCTCTTCTTTTCAGGCTATCTTGTTCCTTATTGCCTCTGCTTGAAGATGCATTTTGCCGTGGCAAGATTTACCTTGAAGGATCGAGCATGACGTATGAGAGAGCCGCGTCTGAGCTGCCCGTTTGAGCGCGGGCTAGCGTTATTTTGTACTATGCGCACTGCCTTTCCCATTGAATATCTCATTTATTCATGTATTTACAATGTTTTACATATGTTTTTCAGAAAGAACACAACTTTTATAATACAGAAAACATATTTTAAAACCAGCAAGTTAATCAATTAATAAAATATAGCAAGATTAAGGCAATATTTTACAAGAATTTACTTTATACAGTTCAGCTAATTTCTTTATTTAACATTAAAAAGAGGAATTTAATAGATTGCCTTGTTTATTTCTAACATCCTAACTATATAAAACTGTATTTAGAAATATTATGTGTCAGAAGTGTATCATACGCGAATGTGAATTTTGTTTGCTTATTAAATAATTTATTTGTATACCAATCTTAACATAAATGTGTATGGCGATAAACATCGCGGTTATACATAAGAATAAATGTGAGTAATTACGAAAACTATGTAAATAATTTGTAAAATCGAGAAACCAATAAGAATTTGACCTTGAGTTCTAATATGAAATACAAAAACTTATGACTAATAATGCTATGTAGCAATGAAATCTTAAACCTATATACATGTTCTATGTAACTAAAGGAGGTAAATAACTAAAAACCACGAAAATAAAATACCTTTAATAGGTTTCCTTAAATTCTAAGCTTCACATAGAAATATAAACAAAATTTGAATTTTAGAACTAAATTCTAACATAATAAGTAATTATAAGGGAGATGTAAGTATTTACATTATTATTTTCTCCATACATAATCAAAATCGAAGGAGTTGCGAATTCCGTTCGTCATGTCATTTTTCGAAGGAGTTTCGCTGCTGTCGCATATTTGAGATGTTGAATTTTATTGTTACGAATATTATACATTTAATATTTTTCCTATGTAGCTGACAGCATTATATGATAGAAATAACAAAGCAAAACGATGTAAAATAAGTATTTAAAGGTGAAAAATGGCTTTAAAGTGCACGGCTCTTCTAAAAGGTAACGCTCGGTTACCCCCACTTGTGGCGCCGCCTGGTGGCGAAATTTAGCGTAAGCAGTTTGCTCATCTTATGCGAGCCATGTACTTGAGATAATCTTATCGGTTTTGCTTTGTTTGTCTATGTAATAGCGTTATATGCTTTCCTATATACAATATTATATTGTTCTTATAAGAATTACGGACATATTAGAATCCAATTGGACATTAGTGATGTCTTGTAAGAACGTATATTCTTATAGGAAGATTGCGAGCAAAGTATATAGGTTAACCCAGTAATGCCTAGCGTGTCCATATGGCCACAGAAATAGGGGTAAAATGAGATGACTGTTATTTATTTATTTATTTATTTATTTATTTATTAAAAATACATGCGGTTTACAGAAATATTATCCAAAACACCTGCACCTTAGTTAATAGTTTTGAAACAGAATAGTTACTTTAAGTGTCATTTCACAAATTCTTGGTTAATATACAATTTATAACTAATATCATCATAACGTACATAAATAAACATATAACTTAGACATAAATATTGTTATTTTATCCGCAAATATATCTAAATTATTACAATGGGCATTCAATTCGTTTAGAAGGCGCAGTGCACGGGTGGTGGGAGCATTTCCAGCATGTTGGGTGCGTGTGTACTGAACAACAAACAGCTTCGCTCTACGGCGCGGAGCAACAGCGCCATCACAACTGCGTGTTCCTCTAGACGGCACTACCAAACCCATCTGCGTTAACACTGTCGCGTTATCTACGGTATCATGCAAAAGACAGTAATAATGGAGCGCAAGCAGTAGCTTTCGTCTCAACATAAGCGTATCGATGCCTACCATTCCTGACACGTACAGAGAGGGGTACAAATAGGGGTAATAACCGTAAGTCCTTTTAAACAGCCATCGTGCAAATTTGCGCTGAATTTTTTCAATCATGAGGGAATACTTCGACTCATACGGATCCCATACGACTGCTCCAAATTCCAATTTGCTACGGACATAGGCATTGTATAGCACTATAGCTACTGACATATCGCAAAACTGTGAAGCAACTCTCATAATAAAGCCCAAGGTTTTGTTTGCATTTTTACAAGTGACAGTAATGTGTTTATGAAAGTCTAGTTTGGAGTCCAAAGTCAGCCCTAGATCACGTATTTCGCTTGTTCTTTCTATCGGATCATTTAATAAGTTGTACTGTACAATAAGAGGTCGATTAGAGCGTGTAAAGGTTATAATTTTACACTTAGAGGTATTAAGTGGCAAGCGATTTGCATTACTCCAGTTAGCAACAGCATTAAGGTCTTCTTGGAGAGAAAGCGTATCAGAGTGTCCACTCACTCCTATGTATAATTTCAAGTCGTCCGCAAACATAAGACATTTTGCTGAACGGACACTTCTTGGGAGGTCATTTATCATTAGTTGGAACAAAGTGGGCCCTAAGGTACTGCCCTGGCTTACGCCTGATCGAGTGTAGTAGGGTTCAGACTCATGACCAGCCACTCTGACAAATTGTGTGCGGTTTTTTAAATAGCTGGAGAAGAACTTAAGAAGCTTGGGCGTGAATCCGAAAGTTGCCATTTTCTGTAATAAAATGTCATTATCGACCAAGTCGAAGGCTTTTTTAAAATCTAGATATGCTGCGTCGACTTGCCGACGAGCATCTAATTCCGTGGAAATATAGTCTACAAAGTTAATGTGATTTGTGTTAGTAGAACGCGCTCGGCGAAAACCATGACAACTTAAGCGCTTAGTTACTTTTTGAATTGTCTTTGGTGTACTGTCCAAACGTCAAACTAACTGCACATGTCACATTTATGTGATTGAAGACCAAATTATAGAAGTTACCGCCACATTTGCGCGCGTAGTCGTAGGTGTGACGAAAAAATGGATCCCCAGGAGAGAGTAAGTGATTTTATTAGTGATTATTTTGTGATTATCTTATCTATTTATGTGATAATTTGCTAAAATATTGTTGAACTATAAGTATAAAATGTTAAATTATTCCTAGCTAGGTATTTTTTATGTTTATTTGGATAATAAACTTTTCGTGTCCATATGGCCACGCTAAGCTTTAGACATGTAAATATTTTTAGTATGAATTATTTTCAGATGCTTCGATTTCGATCAGTTTTTAGGGAATGCGACATTGAATGACGTCCTTGATGCGTTTTATGATGATAGTGATGAAGATAGAGACTATCTGATGCCGGAGTCTACTTTCGTAGCTCCTCCGGACCTTG
Source organism: Teleiodes luculella (assembly GCA_948473455.1). Classification (NCBI taxonomy): domain Eukaryota; kingdom Metazoa; phylum Arthropoda; class Insecta; order Lepidoptera; family Gelechiidae; genus Teleiodes; species Teleiodes luculella. Next base: position 6,911,989 of record OX419609.1, on the reverse strand, counting down.
CAGTTTTGACGGAAGAAGAAGCAAAGAGGTTATTACGAATCTGCAATCAACAAAGAAGATGGTGTAATCGTCGTAAAATGGATGGATAATTCTATTGTTTCTGTTGCTTCTAACAATATGGTCGTCCGCCCTATGTCGTCAGTAAAACAATTTTCTAAAAAAGAAAAGTCGGTTATACAGGTCTCAAATGGCGAGGAGAAAAATCAATCAATCAATGGGAGGTATGGAATGGTATCTTCGGCGAGTATAATAAATATATGGGAGGTTCTGGGCAGGCCCCCCACAAGGTGGACCGACGATCTGGTGAGGGTCGCGGGAAGCCGCTGGATGCGGGCCAAGCAGGACCGATCATCGTGGAGACCTTTAGGGGAGGCCTTTGTCCAGCAGTGGACGTCTTTCGGCTGAAATGATGATGATAGGAGGAATGAAAATGTGGCCGTGTACAGAATAAATATAGAAGCATAAAATGGTACTGATCCTTACTAACGTAGATGCTAGATGTTTGTGTACAAAACGCGTGGAAGCTGCAAAAAAAATCGGAGAAGATTCCTCAGTTGGAGTTTTGAAGAGAGATTGTTCTGAGCTATCTGAAAACCTACGGCACCTTTGCTAAAGGGGCAAGACGACCCTGTGCATCGACATCAAAATTAGCTAATGGAGCACGATTTGATGGCGTAAACCATTACTTGAAAAAGTGTCTGTAGATAAGAAGATGCGTCGGCCCGTTTTTCACTTCCAAAAACTCGTCCAATAGGCCCGAATGTTCCAAGAGTGATGTTGGTTTATGCGCATGTTGACGATGATGCTAGTTCTATATTTTTTTAATGAAATTATTATAATAAACAAACATTTATCTTATTTTACCTATATTACAAATAAAATTTAGTTATTGTCATTTTTGACATCATAAGTGCTTAGCGTGTCCATTTGGACACGTGATTTTTTTATAAATTCCAGTTCATAAAAAAAATAAAAAATTATATTACATACGTAAGAGACCCACATTTAACAAGTAATTAGCGAAAAAACAAGTATTCAAGAGAAAATAATAATTCGGGCATTACTGGGTAACTTAGTCTATTACAGCATTTGTTTGTTAGAGGGCCGGGACGAGACGGGGCAGGGGGGGGCTCACGGAGCGGTAAGGTGGGCAATGTTCGTTCGCCGACAGGGGGGGGACCGCATATTAAAAAAAAAGCGGCCAAGTGTGAGTCGGACTCGCCCATGAAGGATCCCGTAGCAGCAAAAAAGTTCTTGTAGTTCGTTGTAACTTGGATCGATGTTTTAATAATAGTGAAAGGCAAATTGCGGTTTACAATTTGTGACGTATTAAAAAAACTACTTACTAGATCTCGTTCAATCTCGTTATGTTGCGGTTATAATATGTTCTGGAATATTGTACTGGTGCTTATTAAAAATCGTTATAATTATAATTAAATAAGACTTTCCTGAATGTGTTGCTAGCGTGGCTCCGCTATAAAAGGGTCACTGTGATCTCGCTGCGCCATTCCCCGAGTGAGCGCGTCGCGTCCATCGTCTCCGCTCCTGAACTCCTGAACTCGTGAACTCGTGAACTCCTGAACTCGTGAACTCGTGAACTCCTCGCCGTGTTTAGCTATGACGGCGTTGTGGCACATCGCGGCGGTGTTACTGCTCGGTACCGCCTTGCAGCCAGCGGTGGTTGGTGAGTTATACTAACTATTTTATGTAAAACTAGCTGCCTGCCCGCGGCTACGCCTACGTTGTTTTCCGACTTTTCCGTAGTAATTTTTGACTATCCCACGGGAACTCTTTTTCTGCGATTAAAAGTATCCAAGATGTTGACCAGGGATGTAAAGAACCACCATACAAAATTTCATTCAAATCGGTCTGATAATTTCGGAGATTACCCCGTACAAACAGACAAACAGACAGAGAAACAAAAAAAAAAGAAAATTGTCTGGATATGTTCTGTTTCACTTCTTACATCCTCCTGACTCGGATTTCATCTTTTTTTTCTATGTACAGACATTTGACCTCTACAGTTTTATTATATAGATAGATATAATTTTATTATGTAATGTAAGTACCTATATAATAAAACTGTAGAGGTCGAAAATTTGTACATAGAAAAAAATGCTAAAAACCGAGTCAGGGGGATGTAAGAAGTGAAGTAGAAGATATCCAGATTTTTTTTTGTTTCTCCGTTTAGTCTGTTTGTACGGGCTAATCTTCGAAACTGTTGGACCGATTTGAATGGAATTTTGCGTAGTGGTACCTTACATCCCCGGTCAACATTTTACCGCGGGAAAATATGCATAGTATGTACTGGTGATTAAACTGACCGTTACATTGCAGATGCCTGTCCACCGGACTATACGTTCATACCGACATTCAATAGCTGCTACAGATATCAAAACGATATGGTCACTTGGACCAAAGCCAAAGATACTTGCCGAGAGGAGGGTGCCCAGCTCTTCTATCCGGAGAGCAAGGAAGAACTGGAACAAGTTCGAATATTGCTCAATATTACTACCGTGTATTATTTGAACATAGGCTTTTCTGATTTAAACAAACAGGGTGAATACAGGAGTTTGGACGGTGAGTACCTACCTATACCGTAGCTTTTAAATAACTTCATCCGGTAAGATATATGCTTTATTTGCCTTGGGTCTGGCTGGATGTTGTATACCTATATTTGTCTAAGTTAAGCATATAGGTATATACCGATCTATATAGATACCGATCTATGTGATATGTAGATGTGCCTGTGTGTGTATAGGTAGATGTACCTATATTTATTTTCAGATGACTTCAACCTGACACAAACTTCAAACTGATATATAATAATAATACCTATAACCAAATATACTTAAGTACTTATACCATATAAATTATCCAAACTCGAAGCAAACAAGTGTTTATCACACAAATGTTTGTCCAGGGCGGGGGTCGAATCCGCGACCCTGTGCGTAGGCAGGTCGTCATTATTATTTCGGTCGGTGTAGTTGTTTGTTAGCGGGACGCTGCTGTGTTGTTATTCCTTAAATGTGTGTTTACAGGGAGGCTTGTGACAAGAAAAGTTCCCCGTGCGTATGATTCTAAACATCCTGATAAACAGCGCTGCGGAGCTATTGCTTACGGTGATTATGAAGATCTCATTGTGCATTATTGCACCGACATTCTTCCCTTCGTCTGCAAGCGTAATTCTTCAGCCACAGCGGAGGCGCCGCAGACGGCGAATGAAGAAGTCAGGATTATAGGTATGTCACTTGGACCCATTTCTTGAAACTAAAACTTACTAGTAAGTTGTCTACTAGTAGACAATATATTATGTTCATTGCATAGCCAATAGTCTCAATAACTTACTTAATTTGAAGTAATTTGAACCATATTACCTAACTTTGTCACATTGACTACTCAACAAACTTTTTGTACCTACCAAAATATAAAAATTACAATTACCTAGATATTTTATTTTTTTACTTATAATAAAGACAATGAGCCAAAAATCTAAACTGGTAAGTTTTCTAGATTTTAAAACTCTATATTTTGTGTTTACGCAGCTAATACCAGTGACACACTGTTGCGAGCAATGGAGCGTCAGGCGTCAGTCCAAAGCTCCTTGTTGGAGCGACTAGTGGAGGCTGTCGGGAGGCAGACTGAGGTCCAGAAAGCTGCAATGGAGACGATGAACCGCCAACTATATAACCAAACTGTCATATTGGAACATCTACTGAAGGCTGCCGCTAACCAAGCGACGGCTTCCAGCAGACAATCCGAGCTGCTCCAGCGCCACCACTCTGATCTGTTGGCAGCCATGGGCCGGCACACTGCTAACATCACTGCAGCTCTGGAGAAGGATTGCCTCAGCAGTCAGCCAGATCAGTGACGACAGCAACCCATAGTTTTAGCTGTCGTATTCGCTCATTCTATGTCATTGCTAAAAACTTAACTTGAATTTGTTATACAAACTTAAATACATAATCTAATATAATGATGTGTAAAATTTAAAAAAAAATTGTGTGCCCTACCTAAGTCACATTTTATTAACTTTTTTTAAGAGCTATGTAACAAGGCAAATGAATTGAATAAATATTTCAGTTTTGAGTTTTATACAATTATGTTGTTTGTAATTTGTTCCGTAGAGCAAAATGGTTGTCAGGGTAGAAAAGTAATGTAAATTTTAGAAACAGGAATATGAGACTTCAAAAATAGAAATTTAGTACTATAGTACCTACAGGTACAAAATATAGTAGGTAGTTATAAAGCTGTAAAGATGATTAAATTTTAATACCACCAAGTGCACCACTCTTGTACAGACAAGAGAATATAGCAATTTCATTAGAAAATTAAAAATTTAACCAAATATGTAGTCAGTCAGTTGGTGTATCAACTTTAAAATTGTTTTCCTCAAAAATTTAGTTTTTTTCTGGCTGAGCACCCGGGCCTGTTTTCCTGCTTTAGTAGGATTTTTTTACTTTTGGAAAACAAATTAATTTTTACTATGACCACAAATTCTGCAGCAAACCAGTAGTTTAGTAATCTGCATAAAATGACTTTCGAACAGTTTCTTCCGGCGAGTTTTCCTCCACAGAAGACAGCCAAATTTTTGAACTCGCAACAAAAGAATTAGTTACTGCAGGTACTGACTTCCGTGATGTAAATATCCTAAAGTTAAAAATAAATACTTTTTATAAATAAAAATACTAGTGATGGTGCCGCCTAGCTAGCGTAGATTAATTGCACTATCTGTCCCTACTTACTTAGGTATTTTAAATGCGAAAGTAATAATAACATAACACAGTCTGTCCGATTCGTCCGTTTATTACGCTCTCACACCAAAACCACTCTGTACCGATTTTGATGAAACTTGAAACAAAGACAGAATATACATTTAGGAAGGACATAGTGGACATTTACCTACCTTTGGGAAACATCTCACTTCCACGGGAAAAAACTAAAGTGCGGAGCCGCGAAGCGAAAGCCGCCTAGTAAGGCATCATGCGCCATCTAGAATGGTGTACATGAACTAGAATAGAGTACATGCTGTACATGACACTGTTGTTGATGCCTCGTGTAGTACTGCTACCATACGCCTGATGTCGCTTCTATAGGCTCAAAAACTATTAATATTTTTACAAACATTATTAGCATTTTACAGGCACTTAGAAATTGTAAATTGTAGGGTTATTAAAAATAACATGCTATGATTATGAACTTGCAAACATACATACTGTCACGCCTCTTTCCTGGAGGGGTAGGCAGAGACCACTTCCTTTCACTTGCTACGATCTAAACATGCACCTTTACTAAAATTATTATGATATGATTCAGAGTAGGTTCGACGTCTCAGTGGAGATATTTTCATAGAAATAAATGAGTTATATATAGATGCCGGCGTGAAATGCTTCTGCTGCTGGCCGCTAGGTGGCGCTAGTAGTAGCGGGTTGACACAAAATCATTTAATTTGTTATTATGGTCATGTTCCCTCGTGTACATTGGTATTCTGCAACAAGTGACAGCTTTAAAATAATTAATAATTTAATTTACAAAAGCAAGAAAGTGATGGTCTACGCTCTAAACCCTGCTCACCCTGTTGGGGAAAAGAGTGTCATGTCATGTATGCAAAACTCCTAGTGTCGGCGAACGAACATTGCCCACCTTACCGCTCCGTGAGCCCCCCCCTGCCCCGTCTCGTCCCGGCCCTCTAACAAACAAATGCTGTAATAGACTAAGTTAACCTATATACTTTGCTCGCAATCTTCCTATAAGAATATACGTTCTTACAAGACATCACTAATGTCCAATTGGATTCTAATATGTCCGTAATTCTTATAAGAACAATATAATATTGTATATAGGAAAGCATATAACGCTATTACATAGACAAACAAAGCAAAACCGATAAGATTATCTCAAGTACATGGCTCGCATAAGATGAGCAAACTGCTTACGCTAAATTTCGCCACCAGGCGGCGCCACAAGTGGGGGTAACCGAGCGTTACCTTTTAGAAGAGCCGTGCACTTTAAAGCCATTTTTCACCTTTAAATACTTATTTTACATCGTTTTGCTTTGTTATTTCTATCATATAATGCTGTCAGCTACATAGGAAAAATATTAAATGTATAATATTCGTAACAATAAAATTCAACATCTCAAATATGCGACAGCAGCGAAACTCCTTCGAAAAATGACATGACGAACGGAATTCGCAACTCCTTCGATTTTGATTATGTATGGAGAAAATAATAATGTAAATACTTACATCTCCCTTATAATTACTTATTATGTTAGAATTTAGTTCTAAAATTCAAATTTTGTTTATATTTCTATGTGAAGCTTAGAATTTAAGGAAACCTATTAAAGGTATTTTATTTTCGTGGTTTTTAGTTATTTACCTCCTTTAGTTACATAGAACATGTATATAGGTTTAAGATTTCATTGCTACATAGCATTATTAGTCATAAGTTTTTGTATTTCATATTAGAACTCAAGGTCAAATTCTTATTGGTTTCTCGATTTTACAAATTATTTACATAGTTTTCGTAATTACTCACATTTATTCTTATGTATAACCGCGATGTTTATCGCCATACACATTTATGTTAAGATTGGTATACAAATAAATTATTTAATAAGCAAACAAAATTCACATTCGCGTATGATACACTTCTGACACATAATATTTCTAAATACAGTTTTATATAGTTAGGATGTTAGAAATAAACAAGGCAATCTATTAAATTCCTCTTTTTAATGTTAAATAAAGAAATTAGCTGAACTGTATAAAGTAAATTCTTGTAAAATATTGCCTTAATCTTGCTATATTTTATTAATTGATTAACTTGCTGGTTTTAAAATATGTTTTCTGTATTATAAAAGTTGTGTTCTTTCTGAAAAACATATGTAAAACATTGTAAATACATGAATAAATGAGATATTCAATGGGAAAGGCAGTGCGCATAGTACAAAATAACGCTAGCCCGCGCTCAAACGGGCAGCTCAGACGCGGCTCTCTCATACGTCATGCTCGATCCTTCAAGGTAAATCTTGCCACGGCAAAATGCATCTTCAAGCAGAGGCAATAAGGAACAAGATAGCCTGAAAAGAAGAGAGCCGCGGAAACTCAATAGTAGCTGCACCCTGCACCCTGAACCAGTCGCCTGCCTTGCCCTGAGGACCTTGGAATACAGTATCCTGGCGTTTATCTTCACGTCTCTTACCCTATCCCGGTAAAACTAATGCACGTGTGAAGTGCTGTGACGGTAACGAGGTAGTGTACTTATGGTAAGGGCTAGTCGCCCGGTCTACGTGCTGTATATATACATATATATATATCTTGTGTATCTAGGAATCGTGGAAGCAGCTGTATCCGGCCAGCCAAGCTCGGATGGAGGCTTGACAAGTTGCATGGTCCTTCGAGCCGGATATACAGTTGTGTTCTTGTTACAGATACCGAGGCGGCACCAGAGGACGGCTAGCCATCAGACGCAAGGAGGCGGCAAGGGTGCATCGCCGAAGCAAGGGTGCAGCTAGAGTGAAGCCAGCGGCGGGCGGCGCCAACCAGCCGGAAGCGAAGCGACGGCGCGGCGCCACACCGGAGTGATTCATGTGAGTGTGTGCTGATCGGGTATGCACACCTAGATTACCCCGGCCTTCAGTTAAGACGTGGACCACGAATTATCTTTGCTTGACTTCAGACTAAAGGCAGAGTTGTACGGAGAAAGACAAATCTCATACTAGAGATTGTCAGTCGAGGTTTAACTCTGTGCTCGAGGCTGGAGGCCGAGTTCATGCGACGGATAGTACTGGCGTCCCCACCGGTCTATCTAGCGACTAGATTGTTTCGTCCACTAACCTTAACAAGGCTCTCACCTCCGTTGTTCGGTGCCCTTAGGTGTCTCAACCGAACAAGTTAGGTACACACCTCACAGTAGGTACACACCACACGGTAGGTTGTAGGTACTCTGACGCACAGTCATGCATCACTCAGAAGTGTATCATACGCCTTCGGGAGATCGTAGGGTTACGCGATCTATGATGCACGAGCCGCAGCCTAGTACGTCGCGAGCGGCAGCTTCCTCGGACACGCACACATGGAATGCACCGTCTGGGGAGAGCGCCCTCCCACATACTAGTACTGCGACAACTTCAAATGATAACCAGGAAGTAGGGTACGAGCGTGGGTTCCTCGGCCCTACACAAGACTCACGACAAGACGGACAGCGACTAGATAACGCGATATGTACGACGCGATCGGTTAGCAGTAGATCGTCAGCGCGCTCTCAAAGGCGCAGGCTCGAGGCCGAGATGGAGGTCCGACGCCTGACTTTGGAGCGAAGGCGCGAGGAGGAAGCGCTAGCTAGGTCTAAATTAGAATTAGTCCAGTTAGAATCCACGGACGAATCGGCTAACGAAAGCGGAACCGACACAGTTAGGCAGACACGGAACCCGGCGTTCCATAGTATACGTGTAGAGCAATGGGAACATGTAACCGCGCCTGCAGCACCTGTTAGTCGAATAGTAGTAACGCCCCGCGATACTGAGGTCCCTCGGGGGGAGAGAGGAGCAAGTCTAGTTAACGTCCAAGCTGATAGTGAGCACTGTAGCGTACAACGCGAATTAAGGTCAAATTTTAATGGCCCCAGTACGAACCTTATAGGTAACTTGCAACCATTTTCTAGGTCCCTGTTTACAGGCCCTAGCACTAATATTCAACCCCAAAATAGGTCTCATTTTACAGGGCCTATCCCACATTTAAATCAGAATATACACCCCGAACCTAGGTCCCATTTTACAAGACCTAACGACAGACAACGCGACGACGACCCGCGCTATAGAGCGCCCCGCGATAGGTCTAGACAACATCCAGACCCTAGCACTAGCTTATCGGACGTAGATCGACTAGAAATTCTAGCACAGACGTTGGCTAAAGCGTTCAGCAACGCCACGTCGAATAAACGTACAAGCACTAGATTTCTAGACGAACTCCCTCACTTCGACGGCGACGTGAGCGAGTGGGTAGGCTTTAGCTCTGTCTATTGCGACAGTAGGGACGCGTATTCGGACGTTCAGAACGTAGCGCGACTACGTAAAGCTTTACGCGGCCCGGCTAGAGAAACAGTGCGCGCCCTCATACACACAGCTCGCCACCCAGACCAAATAATGGACGTCTTAGAAAAACGATTCGGCCGCCCAGAACAGATCGTTTTAACGGAGCTAGAACGGATAAAGCGCATGCCTACATTAGCCGAGGATGGACACAACATAAGCGAGTTCGCTAGCCGCGTATCTAACGCCGTGTCCATAATAAACTCCGTCGGCGAAAGGCGATACATGAATGCGCCCGAATTGTTAACGCAGATAGAAGACAAACTTAGCGTTTTCATTCGATTCGGTTGGCACAAGTACTTACGCGAACACCGCGTACAGCCAGACTTAGAGATCATGTCTAATTATCTCAACGACTTAGTGGATAGTTTCGGCGCCATGTCGCGACCCGCGATACATAGTAGGCACGAAGAACGCCACAAACACAAGTCGAATCGGCCCCATGTGCATCGACGGCACATAGTCAACACCGCGACAAAGACTCGATCTGTATACGAAAGTTCGCAATCCGAGTTCGAATCGAGCGACGAAGAATGCTACGAATCACGTCACACCGTAGCAGCCGTAAAGACGTCTCGTGGCGCCCCCGCGGCGCGTAGCGAAAGCGAGAACGACTCGCAAAATAATTCACATTCTTATCAGAACAGCTCATACGAATCGGACAGCGAGTACGAACGTTTCAAAGTCTTCGCCGCTATGAAAGCTAAACCTAATAAATGTTCGCTATGCAAAAACAATCACTATCTTAAAGATTGTGAACAATTTACAAAGAAAAATGTATCAGAAAGGTGGGACGCTGCACGTTCAACTCGCAGCTGTTTTCGCTGCCTAAAGAGCACGCACCGCAGAGAGAACTGTAAAGCAAAGCCCTGCGGTAAAAACGGCTGCAAGATGCAACACCACAAATTGTTACATTACTCTAACGAAGAACATCCCAAAGCGAACAACAAAGCTACCCCCTCCCCCTACGCCCCGCGCGGGGAAAGCAACGAACTAAAAGTTAAGCGGGCTCAAGTCGCGTCGGTGAGCACCTCAGACCCCGACCGACAAGCTTACCTAAAGATAATTCCTGTCGAATTACACGGCCCTATAGGTAAAATACAAACCTACGCTTTACTTGATGAAGGCTCAACGACGACGTTGATAGAACGCGATACCGCACTCGCCATAGCACCTCAAGGCAAAGCCGAGGAGCTACGCATCGAAAGCGTTGGCGGTAAAAAGATCAACGAAAAAGAGTCGTTCAAGCTAAAAGCCAAAATTAAGGGTCAATTCACACGAAACTTCGAAAACATACAAGCTCAGATTATCTCGAAGCTTAACTTACCTCCTCAAGACGTGACAAGCGACTTAGTCTCACAATGCGCTCATCTAACAGACATCCAAGATGAGATCACGTACACCAACGCAAAGCCGACCATATTAATCGGCCAAGATAATTGGCATCTCATAGTAACGAGAGATCTTAAAACAGGTTTACCTGCCCAGCCCGTAGCTTCTTTTACATGGTTAGGCTGGGCACTTCACGGCTTCTCGATAAGCCAACACAAACCCGTCGCGAACGTTAATCACGTAACGAACACGGCGCGTTCAAAATTAAATTCACAAAAAAGTAGCATCGAACCCGCACCCTATCGACATTGGGTGCCTACCACACGCGCAGCCGACGACACGACGCGACTCGAGACTAACAATTACGACACGACCCGTACACGGAACAGCGAACCGAGATCACCCAAACTCGAACCTACTTCCTGGTCAAATAAATTGTTAGATAGTAAGTTAGAGATAAGTCGCGTCTCACAACCTGTACCCCCTCACGTCCCTTCTGGCTCATGCCCAACCTCGCCGAAGAGAACCCCCATAGGCCCCGCCCACACTCTACGCGACCGGACGACATCGTGCCTGCTCGACGAGAGGAGATATAGGACGCGGACTCGACCTCTGTACATCGCCACACGAGTCATTCAGGCTGCTCTGAAATTTAAATCTTTCATAAAAAAGAAGATTCCACAACAAACACTCGCTATGAAGAAGCTCGTTAATACGCCGAAGAAGGCACAAAATATGCGGCCCACAAACCTATCTCAGACGGCCCATGCTCCACCAGAACACGAGCACAAACAGCCGTCCACACTACATGGCGGCACACGAAAACGTCGAGCGAGAAAAAGGAAGCATAGAAAGCGCCATTCTCAGCTCAAAAACACATGTTCGACGACTACCGACGATGACATTAATCAAATCGTCAAGCAGCGTATTGAGGCAAAATGTATAACACAAAACGCCCACAAACATCAGCCAGTTGCACAAAACACCGCACGCAACATCACTTGTTCATTAACAAACTCGCACTGCGATACAGTGATGTGTGAAGGTCACGTGACTAGCGACGAGATTTACAAGGAAACGACCTGGAGGGCTCATAAAAAACTCGCAGACCAATCATGGGCGAGAAAGACGCACGACTTACCCACCTTACTACTATCGTGCCATGATAACCAATCCCCACGTTATCATTGTAACAAAAACACAGCCCCAGGTGATTGTAAAGTCGGAGCAAAAATGACCACTAAGTCCAAACATGTATGGCCCGGATGACAATCAGCGGGAACACAACAACGGCAGAATAAGAGTAGTCGAGATGACAAGTGTTGGTGTAGTACACGTCAACCATTCCCACGTCACACACACTATACGAGTAATCTCCAACATCAACGACAACAGCTGTTCGCCGTGCATAAAGATGTGCTCTGCACCGGGGGGAGATTGTCGGCGAACGAACATTGCCCACCTTACCGCTCCGTGAGCCCCCCCCTGCCCCGTCTCGTCCCGGCCCTCTAACAAACAAATGCTGTAATAGACTAAGTTAACCTATATACTTTGCTCGCAATCTTCCTATAAGAATATACGTTCTTACAAGACATCACTAATGTCCAATTGGATTCTAATATGTCCGTAATTCTTATAAGAACAATATAATATTGTATATAGGAAAGCATATAACGCTATTACATAGACAAACAAAGCAAAACCGATAAGATTATCTCAAGTACATGGCTCGCATAAGATGAGCAAACTGCTTACGCTAAATTTCGCCACCAGGCGGCGCCACAAGTGGGGGTAACCGAGCGTTACCTTTTAGAAGAGCCGTGCACTTTAAAGCCATTTTTCACCTTTAAATACTTATTTTACATCGTTTTGCTTTGTTATTTCTATCATATAATGCTGTCAGCTACATAGGAAAAATATTAAATGTATAATATTCGTAACAATAAAATTCAACATCTCAAATATGCGACAGCAGCGAAACTCCTTCGAAAAATGACATGACGAACGGAATTCGCAACTCCTTCGATTTTGATTATGTATGGAGAAAATAATAATGTAAATACTTACATCTCCCTTATAATTACTTATTATGTTAGAATTTAGTTCTAAAATTCAAATTTTGTTTATATTTCTATGTGAAGCTTAGAATTTAAGGAAACCTATTAAAGGTATTTTATTTTCGTGGTTTTTAGTTATTTACCTCCTTTAGTTACATAGAACATGTATATAGGTTTAAGATTTCATTGCTACATAGCATTATTAGTCATAAGTTTTTGTATTTCATATTAGAACTCAAGGTCAAATTCTTATTGGTTTCTCGATTTTACAAATTATTTACATAGTTTTCGTAATTACTCACATTTATTCTTATGTATAACCGCGATGTTTATCGCCATACACATTTATGTTAAGATTGGTATACAAATAAATTATTTAATAAGCAAACAAAATTCACATTCGCGTATGATACACTTCTGACACATAATATTTCTAAATACAGTTTTATATAGTTAGGATGTTAGAAATAAACAAGGCAATCTATTAAATTCCTCTTTTTAATGTTAAATAAAGAAATTAGCTGAACTGTATAAAGTAAATTCTTGTAAAATATTGCCTTAATCTTGCTATATTTTATTAATTGATTAACTTGCTGGTTTTAAAATATGTTTTCTGTATTATAAAAGTTGTGTTCTTTCTGAAAAACATATGTAAAACATTGTAAATACATGAATAAATGAGATATTCAATGGGAAAGGCAGTGCGCATAGTACAAAATAACGCTAGCCCGCGCTCAAACGGGCAGCTCAGACGCGGCTCTCTCATACGTCATGCTCGATCCTTCAAGGTAAATCTTGCCACGGCAAAATGCATCTTCAAGCAGAGGCAATAAGGAACAAGATAGCCTGAAAAGAAGAGAGCCGCGGAAACTCAATAGTAGCTGCACCCTGCACCCTGAACCAGTCGCCTGCCTTGCCCTGAGGACCTTGGAATACAGTATCCTGGCGTTTATCTTCACGTCTCTTACCCTATCCCGGTAAAACTAATGCACGTGTGAAGTGCTGTGACGGTAACGAGGTAGTGTACTTATGGTAAGGGCTAGTCGCCCGGTCTACGTGCTGTATATATACATATATATATATCTTGTGTATCTAGGAATCGTGGAAGCAGCTGTATCCGGCCAGCCAAGCTCGGATGGAGGCTTGACAAGTTGCACCTAGTGAAGCCACTACCTGCTAGATGTCACTAGAAGTCCTCTTAAAAGTCAATATACAATAAAAAACATTAATTATTTAAAGAAATCAAAATAAATAAAGAACGTAAAGTATTTTATTTAATTTTATTTAAAAACAAATCATAGTATATTAAGTGTCGGGCCCTAAAGAGAATTTTTACCAACACTAGACAAAATAAAAAGTAGTAGGCTTGACGCTTGACCGACCATAATGGTCGCAATGATTGCGGCACCGCACACCACCTATAACATATTTTTAAAAATTATTAATGCCATTAAAACAATTAAAAAGTGAAAAAATTATTAGTAATACTTAAAATAAATTAAAATTTTATATTTAGTGAGCACTAATAATGAAGCATCAAAGGTTTCTCGTGTACTGCTACTGACTGCTAGATGTCACTAGTAGTCCCTTCTGAGCATTATAAGTTTGTGACTATTGATGGATGTATGTTTGTTACCCTTACACGCAAAAACTACAGAACGAATTTTAATGACACTATAATATTTAATTTCGATTTAGGAAACTTTAAGATGGAAAACAAAGTTATAGGCCTATAAGTTATTTTACGTATGCTTAGCAGCTAAGTGAAGCTGCCATTATTTTTTATATGCATACAGTCACGTCTCTTTTCTGGAGGGGTAGGCAGAGACCACTTCCTTTCACTTGCTACAATCCAGACATGAACCTTTACTAGAATTATTATGACATGATTCAGAGTAGGTTCGACGTCTCAGTGGAGATATTTTCATAGAAATAAATGAGTTATAGATGTATTAAATAGTCTTCTGCTACTGGCCGCTAGGTGGCGTTAGTAGTAGCGGGTTCACACATTTATGGTTATGTAGGTACATTATTCTGCAACAAGCGACAGCTTTTAAATAAATAATAATATAATTTACAGAAGCAAGAAACTGATGGTCTACGCTCTAAATAAAAAGTTGTTATAAAAAGTTTGTATTACGAGTCGTCTGTAGTAGTAAAACAAGATTACTTAGTACACATGCCATCAGCTAGCTGGCAAAAAACACCATAAAATAATTGAAATAGGGCAACATTGTATGGGAAAGTCATGAACAAGCACAAGAAATAAAGTTATTATTATATAATATACGTATTCCGTCGTAATTTTTAAAGTGATTTTAGTTTGGGCCCCGTGAGCTTACTGCTCACCCCGTTAGGGAAAGAAACGAGTTGAATTCAAAAGAACTAGTTATGAACATTATTTATTTTGGAATAATTTTTATCATCAGAGACCCCGGTACTAGAATAGAATCACCCATGAGTGTGTGTGGTAGAAGGCGACTGAGGGATTCAGATGTAAGTAGTTGCCGCAAAGGCCACCACTAGATGCACACACAAATACTAACATCAGGTGTGTCTTATTTAAGATGCGTGCTGAAACTCCCTGTGAGCTTATTAAAAACCTGTTGGGGAAAAGAGTGTGTCTTTGTGTATGCAGGATTCCTAGTGTAGCCACTACCTGCTAGATGTCACTAGTAGTCCTCTTATTTGGGCATTATACAATAAAGTGCATTGATAATGTAGGTAAACAATTCAAAAGAAATTATGAAGGAAAAGTATTTTATTTTATTTACAAACAGATTAAAGTACGAATATAGAGTCGGGCCCTAAGGAGAAGATAGTATTTATTTTTTTACCAACACTAGACACAGTTAAAAAATAAAATTGAAACATAACTTTATCATTCAAATAATTTACTTATT
Organism: Teleiodes luculella; assembly: GCA_948473455.1. Lineage (NCBI taxonomy): Eukaryota > Metazoa > Arthropoda > Insecta > Lepidoptera > Gelechiidae > Teleiodes > Teleiodes luculella. The sequence goes on along the minus strand of OX419609.1, from coordinate 6,896,603 downwards.
GAATTAATTAATTGTATTTTGAATGACGTGTAAATTGCAATTTATCAATAAATGAGAGTATGAGTATGACACATTTCTGAGGCAATAAGTAGGCTCGACTCTTGACGCGGCACCGTTGACCGTACCGCCGTACGCCATCTACAATATTTTTAAAAAATATTATAAACTATTAAAACAATGACATTTAGAAAAATGTATTAGTAATACGTACTTACTTACTAACTTAACATTAAATTAAATGTTGTGAGCGCTAATTTAGCATCAAAGGTTTCTCGTATACTGCTACTAACTGCTAGATGTCACTAGTAGTCTCTTCTTTGGGCATTAGAAAAATAATATCCTACTAATATTACAAACGCCAAAGTTTGTGGTATGGATGTATGTTTGTTACTCTTTCACACGCATAAACTGCTAAACGGATTTTAAGGAAACTTTAAAACAATATAGTTTAAATGTACATGAATAACACACTGCTAGTTAAAGATGGAACAATTGCAAAAAGTGGCCGTTTTCCGCAATTGTTCCATCTTTAACTACTAGCGAGATATAATAAATAAATTTAATGGTTTCTATTTACCTATATATGTCCTACAGAAAACCGTCTAGTTCCTCACCGTTTTAGATTTCTGAAATTTGATTATTTTTCGAGTTATTATTTTATAGAGGGTGGGGCGCCACTTAGCTCATATCAAATGAGGCGCTAGTGGACTTTAATAGAGTAGAAAAATGGTATTAGATTGTAGCTCGGTGATAGTACGTAGGTAACATTCTTGTTCAATATAACTTATTTTATTTATTTGTGTATAATATACTTATTGTAGAGGAAATTTCATTTTATTACTAATTACGAAAAAATAAAACATCGGTTTTATGCACTTTGCAGTTTTAATTGTTTCTTATAAACAGGGAAATACATATCACATTCAATTCATAAATTGATTCTTTAAACAAACTTGAAAATATTTTAAAATCTTCTGGCTGCTAGGTGGCGCTAGTAGTAGCGGATTGTTAATTTGTTGTTTCCTCGTGTGTGTTGGTATCCTGCAACAAGGGAAAGCTTTTCTTTAAACAAATAATAATACCTATTTAAAAATGCAAAAAAATATGGTCTACGCAATAACTAAAATGTTCACCTAAAATAAAAAAGAAAGATAAGTAGTAGAACTACTAGAAAGAAACCAACAAAATGCAATTGCTACAAATCCACTAGCTAGGTGGCAAAATTCCTCATCTATAATAATATTACCTATAAAGATTTGATTATTTGCTTGTTTGCATTGATTGAATAGGTGCCGAAACTACTGAACAGATTTAAATGAAAATTGGTTTAGACAGAGTAGACCTTGGGGAGCAACAAAGGCTACGCCGCGCTAAGGCCCATTTTTACCACGGGAAAATTCATCATTCCCACGGGAAAAACTGTTAACGCGGGCGGAGCCGCTCGGCGGAAGGCTAGAGGAACGTAAATTTATTCACGTAGGGAAAAATTGCTATGGAAAAGTAATGTACAAAATACAAACACGACGTATTCCGTCGAAATGATCCGTGGTTTCAGTTCGGGCTCGCTGCGAGCTTAATGAAACTGCTCACCCCGTTACGGAAAAGAGCGTGTCTCTTTACGTACGATACATTGCTAGTGTAGCCACTACCTGCTAGATGTCACTAATAGTCTATTAATTGACTTGTAATTTTAATGTAAAAGAAATGGTGAACAAGAAGTATTTGTAAGATATTTCATCAGAAATAAGCAGACTTGTGTCGTATCTCTATATGTATTTGTCCTTTGTATGTTTATGTGTACAATAAATGGTTAAATAAAAAATATTTTATTAACGAATACTTAAAAGTGTGTAGTTTCAACCCCAAAAGAAAAGATTAGGTACCTACAATTTTTATAAAAACTAGATAAATAAATAAGTAGGTACCTAAATAAAAATAAATGGGAGACAGTTCTGTGGTAATAATATTATGTCAAGTCCAGTCACAAAATAAATAATATGTCCGGTGAAGCTTGATTCGTCGTACTTTGCGACACAAGCATAGGTCAATTAAAAAATAAAGAGGAAATTTGTAAGCTTGTTGTAAAATTTATCTGTTTTCATGTATTTGTTATTTCGTGTATATCAAAAAACAAAATAAAGCATAATATTGTAAGTAAAGCGCCACCTCTCGGTGAAACTTTGAACTACTCAAACAAAAATTTTCTTCTGTTTCAGGAAATCACACGGATATACTGACGTATATCTGTCTCGTTCTAACGCATGGGAAGTTAGGAGCTAAAACAGGATGGCGATACCAGTCGGTTAATTAGGAAGTACTATTAGCCAATCACATGATAGGGGCACCGCCCACTTGAATTGATAAGGAAATGGGCGGCCAACGGCGGCACTACTATGGACTAGGGAATAGTTTATTATTTCCCTTATTTAAGTTTATTAAATTAAAATAAAAGAAATTGACTTATTGAAGGGTTTTTTTTTGTTTTATTACCGTATAAAATAGTTCAAATTCTATTTTAATTACATAAATAGTAGAAAAAATAATAATAAGTTATTAATTTCACATTTTAGATGAGTAGAAAAATATAAGGGAAGAAAATTTAACTCAATATTTGCTTGGTTATATTTTGGGTGTTAAATATTACTTTTATAATTAAATCATATATAATTCGATAGGAAATTTCATCTAGTTTTTAAAAATCTGCCTTTAAAAATAGGCCTAAAATAAAAATTTTGAGAAATCTTGAAAAAACTGGTACCAGGTCGACGTTATAGTACCTAAAGAATAGATTTTTCTTGAATAAAATTAGTTACGTAACGAATGTCCTCGTTATAACGAATCTGATGCGCCGTTACTAGGCACTTTGTTTGCTAACGACAATCGTTTAGTGATTTTATTCTTTTAGTAAATTCTGTATTTAATGAATATTTATCAATATTGTACTTATGTCAATAGAGTGCCCGCGCTTCCTGAACGTGACAGTAAGTGTTTAACTTCTCTAATGGGATTTTTTGTATCACTTAATGCAATTAGATGTAAACAAGTTACCGTGCTTACCGTGCTTTCCGAAGTACAAAAAACGTTTATCTATGTGTTTGTTTAGTGATATTTCTTGAATATAATCCATTGATATTGATTAATGTAGGTATATTTAGGTAGGTACCGTGCTTTCCGAAACACAGAAAAATCTTGATTATTTGTCTACTTAGTTAATAATGCTTTAAAATAAATAAGTTGATAATAATTAAGTTGGACTTGTTGTTTTGAACTTATTATTTATAATTCTGTACTTTATTTAATGTAAGTAGATGATTTGAAAAAGTTAATTTGGCTTTAATTTAGTTAAATGAAAGTGTTATTTATTGCGATCAGGTTCTTTTATTTGTTTTTAATTTATTATTTTAAAAATAGTATTAAGGTATGTACTTTTGTAAGTTATCTAAACGTGCTTTCTGAAGTAAAAAACTTTATTGTTTTTTTTATTATTTGTTATTTTAATGTTTATAGTTACAAATACATGTTATAAAGGTCACCGTGCTTTCTAAAGTACGAAAATTGTTTAAAAAATTTTTTTTAGTGCAATTTTTTTTTATTGTTTTTTTAATTTGTGGTGAAGGTTTACTGTTTCTAATTAACAAATTTACTAGCTTTAAACCTCTGGCGAAGCAAAGAAGGATCTCTCTTTATCGGACAAGAAAAAGAAGAAGCACAAGAGGAAGGAGAGCTACGCCATCTACATCTACAAGGTGTTGAAGCAGGTGCACCCAGACACCGGTATCTCGAGCAAAGCGATGTCCATCATGAACTCGTTCGTGAACGACATCTTCGAGCGCATCGCCGCCGAGGCCTCGCGTCTCGCCCACTACAACAAGCGCTCCACAATTACATCGAGGGAGGTGCAGACATCCGTCAGGCTCTTGCTACCCGGTGAACTCGCCAAGCACGCCGTCTCTGAGGGCACCAAGGCTGTCACCAAGTACACCAGCTCGAAGTGAAGCGCGCCAATACACCGCGCGACAGCTTCCTTCCTCCTCACAACAACCAAAAGGCCCTTTTCAGGGCCACAAAATGCTTATCTGTGCAACGTACATAATGTTTCAAAGAGATTTTACGATCATAATTAATAATACATTACATACCTACTTATTTACACCTACTACTTAGTTAATTAAGATGGACACAATAATAATTAGGTATTAATAAAAAAATAATAATAATAATTAAAATAAGTAATCAGTTGAGCATGTAGCAATACTACACCGATCCAAAATATGCGCATGTCGCAATACTACACCGACTCTGATATTATTTTTTATTATACCTACTACCTACTAATTTAGTTTTGATCCACATACAATACAGTATTTGATTAATTTCTGGATGTGGTAGGTGTACGTAGGTACGTAATAAGCTGTGTGCTTGTTTCGTAAGGAAGGGAATTGACAAATTTATAACAATATTAGTTAGATATAAATTTATTAAATAAATTATTAAGATAATTTTCAGATAGGTATTTACAATAATAATGTTTTAAAGTTTCTTTCTCGTTAAATTCAAAGCGTCCAGAGGGCGTGCACGTCTCTAAACGATGATATAGCAAGCGATATCTCACATCTCGCTCTGCGTCGCTTCCCCACACCTCCCGCTGCCCGCTCACCCGCAAACTATGCTCGAATGTATAAATAAAAGCCGGAAAAAAAATTTTTTAACTAGCAGTCGCGCGCGTCTCGCCGTCCGTCCGCACGTTTGTTTTTGTCTCGCAACGCGTTATTAAATTATCGAAATGGCTCGTACTAAGCAGACAGCTCGTAAGTCGACCGGTGGTAAGGCACCGCGTAAACAGCTCGCCACCAAGGCCGCTCGCAAGAGCGCGCCAGCTACCGGTGGTGTGAAGAAGCCCCATCGCTACAGGCCCGGTACCGTCGCTCTTCGTGAGATCCGTCGCTACCAGAAGAGTACCGAGCTGCTGATCCGCAAGCTGCCCTTCCAGCGTCTCGTCCGTGAAATCGCTCAAGACTTCAAGACCGACTTGCGCTTCCAGAGCTCCGCCGTGATGGCGCTGCAGGAGGCGAGCGAGGCTTACCTCGTTGGTCTCTTCGAAGACACCAACCTGTGCGCCATCCACGCCAAGCGTGTCACCATCATGCCCAAGGACATCCAGCTCGCTCGTCGCATCCGTGGAGAGCGTGCTTAAACACACCCACCACCGATACACGATATAGCGACGTTCGTTGGGGCGGCCGCGCGTGTACCTACTTAAATTACACGCCTCGCGCCGTTCGCGATCGGAGAGCCTATCGCATACTCAAAAGGCCCTTTTCAGGGCCACATTTGTTTCTAATAATCTTATTGAATATGTTTCACTGGGTCAAAATCGATCATGTACCTACGTACACAGTACACACGCGTTGCGTGTTAATAATAGTCAAAAGAGTCGATAATATATTTATTAAGTAGATAGATAGGTAGGTACGTACGTACGCACGCACCTAAAGTACAATACAAATAAAATATCTTATATAGATAGATAATTATATTAACTGTTTATTTGTTAGCGCGTTGTCAGTTGTCATTATTATCGGCTGGTTGTTTTTTTTTTTTTAATTTATACCTACACAGTGTTATCTCGTATCGTATTGACTAGGATTGGGGATCGCAGTTGTCGGTTACACAGGTGAAATGTTACTTTTGAGGACCGCAGTTGTCGGTTACGCAGGTGAAAAGAATGATAACCTGGTATCGTCACATTCGGCGCTCGCAATCAGAACGAGTGAGGGAGTGAGGAAGGGTGAGGTTAGGTTACGCTGGGTTAGGTTAGGTTAGGTTAGGTTAGGTTAGGTCAGGAGGTTAAATGTTACTTTTGAGGATCGCAGTTGTCGGTTACGCAGGTGAAAAGACTGATAACCTAATAATTTATTTATCATCACATTCGGGGCCCGGAATCGGAACGGAGGGTGTGAGGAAGGGTGAGGGAGGGGCGGAGAGAGTTCCCCGCGCGCTACTACTTCGACCCCGCGAACGTGTCGGTTTTGTATAAATATAAGCCGTTTTCCCGCTTTTGAATTTAGTGTCGTGTCGATTCATTCATATTCGCTCGCCCGCGTCGTGCGCAGTTTTGTGCTCGTCGATTTATCGAAAGTTATTTTCTTAGAAACTCTTAGTACAAGATGACCGGTCGCGGTAAGGGAGGTAAAGGATTGGGAAAAGGAGGTGCCAAGCGTCACAGGAAAGTTCTTCGTGACAACATCCAGGGTATCACGAAGCCCGCCATCCGTCGTCTCGCACGCAGAGGCGGTGTGAAGCGTATCTCCGGTCTCATCTACGAGGAGACCCGCGGTGTGCTGAAGGTGTTCCTCGAGAACGTTATCCGCGACGCGGTCACCTACACCGAGCACGCCAAGAGGAAGACCGTCACCGCCATGGACGTAGTCTACGCGCTCAAGCGTCAAGGCCGCACCCTCTACGGTTTCGGTGGTTAATTTCGCGCACACTGCTTGCGCGTCGCCTTCCATCCACCGAAGGCGGCCGCATTTCTTCGCGAATACCATATTAACACAAAAAGGCCCTTTTCAGGGCCACATAAGTTTCATGTTTTTTTATAAATTATGTTTCATGGGTTCCTTGCGACGAAATAATACGTTAAAAATATAGGGTACGTACGTACGTACGTACGTGTACGTACGCACGCCCGCACACATAATATATACATACCTACGTAGAAAGTATTAAATTATTACACTTACACTAATTTGCATCCATCAGAGTTAGTTTAAAAGCATTAAGAAAAGTATATAATTATTATTTTATTATTATACTTACACATTATCATCGTTGCTAGACACTAGACAGGGCAGCCGGGCAGCTCAGCAGCAGCAGCGGTCTATTATTCCATACGTTGTGGGACGACCGACGTCATTATCACGTAGGTAATGAGACCTGTAAAAAAAAAAATTAATAATAAATAATTTAGTAATCATTGTAGGTAGGTATCCAACTAGATTATTATTAAGGGGAAATTAGGTAGATTAAGATATATATATATATATAATAAACTTGTTATTGCGATGCGACGGAGTCAAAGAGATTACAGAGAAAACGGTCGTGTCGGACGGAAGCTCTGAGTAAATATGATCTTAGTTAGGTCACTTAGGGTATCTAACCTACCTGCATTAAAATAATGTAAATAAGAAAATAATGTAAATAATATTATATGCATAACAAATGATATTAGTCCTTGTGTAAGTAGGTAGGTACTGTATCTATAGACGGCCGGCGGCGGGACAGCGTACGCCGCCGCCATCTCTACGTTTGCTACACTTTACGCCCGTTACCTATTCGTAATTATTATTTTAATTGTAAATATTAATTTATTATGTATAGCATGTTATGAAATAGTATATTATATAATTACAGATTCGATACATTGTTAAATAACAATCAACAGAGGCCGATAGAGCGGTCCGTAGCCGTGAGCAGATACCATCGCGTGTTTTACCAACGTCAACTTTAAGATGATCAAAGTTACATTAAAAATAAATCATATGGGACATATTTTTATTATGGATAAGGGCAGAATACATGCTTTCAATTTATTAAGGAATAGATCAATTTATGTGCGTTTTTATAGAATAAAATAACTTTTGAATTTGACACTAGGTACTCAACGTGCATAGTACCGATTATAAACGTTCGTAACTTTCCCTCGTCTCGTCGTACCTAGGCAAATTTTACATTTCCAGTAAGGTGTACTCAAGCACAATCTGATTTTGATATCGTATCCAAGTACAAACAATTGGTTTAGACAAAAAATATTTTTTTAAAGATCGCTGCTAGTGAAAAGTTAGAAGTGTTGATACGAGAAATCGTTTCACGACATCTAGGCCCTCTTTACAGTAATGCTCGCCAAGGGGGGTTAGTGGCGCCTTCTAGTGGATTTGTGACGCAACTACTTGGGAGTTGCAGACTGCCAGCGAGTACGTCCTAGCGCCCCCCGCCGCTCCGCAGCGGTACCACTGCTGAGCGCCCTCGAGTTGCTGCCCCCTACCCCGCTTCACCCCCCCGATGAGACCCGTTCGCGAGCGGCTTGCTGGGCCTCCCCGTCAAGGGGTCTCACCCGGCACGGCCTGCGCGCGCAAAGGGTCACCGGCGAGTGGGAAGCGCAAGGGAAAGGACGCTGGGAATACCCGCACACGCCCAGATGCCCACAACGTGCCCCTGGAAGCGCACCGCCCAACGGAAGCGCCCACGGAAGAGCACCAGAGAAGGCCCTACCTTGCGGAAATGCAAAAACATTTTGCAAAACCGCACACCACCGAAGAAGGCCGCATAGGCCCCGAACCCCAGGAGATGCCCCCAGAAGAGCACCCAAGGTCCGAGGAACCCATGGCGAGACCCAGGATTGCTCTCGCAGACGCCCTGTGGGACACGATCGGAGAGCTCCTGGATTACCGCCGAGTTGCCTACGCCATCCAGAGACGGGTCGGAATCCAGGACACCCGTTTCTTTGGCATCCAGAGGGAGATGGAGGAAAGCCAGGAGATCCGGCTGATGGCAAGGAGATGGAGGATGTCTGTACAAACGTACATAGCCGCAGCAGTGTGCGGAATGCTCGTGGAGCTACACGAGTTCAGACATGCTCAACCGCCCTTCTTCACTCCGGACCAGGAAAAACCCTCTCCCCCTGCAGACCCAAGACCCGTTCCCAAGCCCGTGGCAATTAGGCCACCCCCAATGAAGTCGGAAGCTGCGCCATCCCGGACGGCCGACGAGATGCCGCAAGCCAAGACCGACCAATACCAAACTGAGGCCACACCCATGCTGAGCGAACCGGAGGAGCCGGAAACGCCGCCGCCGACTACGCCCGACTCACCAGAGGAGAGACCGTCGGCAGTACACACCGAGCCCCCCCCCCGCCCCGCAGAAACCGACGAGCCCGCCGAAGCCAAGGAAGATGCACGGCCGCACCCGTGCACCTGCCTATGCGCGGCAGCCCTGCGACGATCCTACGCGCAGGCCGCTGCCCAACCCAAGCGCTCAACAGCGCCCATCGCTGCGCCCCGCCGCAGCATACCAAGCGAGACGGAGAGTGCATCTCGCACGGATGGACCTGCCCCACGACGACGCCGCCGAGGAGGCCGGCAAGCGAGAACGAAGAGGGAGCGCGACGCCACTACGTGGCGAAACCACCTCGGCCGTTCCGCCGAACCGCCCCTATGGCCGTACGCGGATGACTGGAGCCACCATCCGACGAGCAGCACCCCCCGCCGCCGCCCCCGCGCTGACCAGAACCCGCGCGACCCCCCGCGCCCGCGCGACTCCCCGCGCCCGCGCGACTTCCCGCGTAACAACAGGCCACCGCGCACACGCGACTATCCGCGAATACGCGACCCACCGCGCCCGCGCGATTACTCGCGCCCGCGCGAAAATCCCCACCCGAGCGCCAACACGCGCACGCGCGACCCGCCGCGCCCGCGAACGCGCGAACCTTCGCGCCCGCGAACACGCGACGCATCGCGCCCACGCGACTACCGACGAACGCGCGACACATCGCGCCCGTCCGACGCCCCTTCCTTACCGCAGCCGCGCGAACCTACGCGCCCGCGACCGCGCAACAATATATACGCCCCGAGAGCGAACGGGCGTGAGCTCGACCGCACCATAGCCGCGCTCCTCAGTCACATGATTGAGGTACTGCGCGGCTACGAGGCAAGCGGCTCCTACGACGAAGGCGACGCCCACGCACACCGCGATCCGCCACGGACCACGGGAGCGCGGAGCGAACCAGAGTAGAATGCAGCTGAAGATCGAGTTCTGCCAATACCATCAGCCACCGAGACCCGCACAGTGGACTTGGAAAGTTCCCCCCCCTCGCTCGTCGTGTGTCGCTCCCCCCGCGGAGCACCCTCCCCCGAGAGAACCACGCAGTGCGAACAGCCCGTGGTGAGGCTCACGGGGACCTTAGGCGCTAACGCGCCCCCCAAACCTGACCGGCCGTAGGCCGAGAAGACGCCCCGAAACGAGGTACTCCTCCTCATCGGTTCCTGCGCCCCAGGGCGTAGAAGACCCCACGACGATGGATTTTTGAGGAAACTTTCCGCATCCACTCACTGCACTGCGCTGCTTATACTACGTGTGAATCGGTGTTACTCAAGCAAGAAACTCAATTGAAATGGCAGATACAGCTGTAGCTAACGACGCTCCCGCTCCGGCGACACCAGCGAAGAAGCCTAAGGCGTCCGCCGCCGCCAAGAAGCCAAAGGCGAAGCCCAACCACCCGAAGACTTCCGAGATGGTAAACAACGCGATCAAAGAGCTGAAAGAGAGAAGCGGATCGAGCCTGCGAGCCATCAAGAAATATATCGCCGCACAGTACAAGGTCGACGCCGAGAAGCTGGCGCCCTTCATCAGAAAATATCTGAAGAGCGCCGTCGAGTCCGGCCAGCTGATACAGACCAAGGGCAAGGGCGCGAGCGGTTCGTTCAAGCTCGAGTCCAAATCCGCCGCCGGCAAGTCGAAGGCCTCCTCCGGCGAGACTAAGGCCAAGGCCGCCGCCAAGCCGAAGCCGAAGAAGGCAGCGAGCGCCGCCGCCGCTAAGCCCAAGAAAGCCGCCGCCAGCTCACCGGCCAAGGCGAAAGCCGCAGCCGCCGCCGCCGCAAAGGACAAGAAGGCGGCCGCCGCTAAGAAGAAGCCCGCCGCCGCAGCCGCTAAGAGAGCCGCCCCCGCGAAGGCGAAGAGCGCCGCCGCCCCCAAGGCCAAGAAAACCGCCAAGCCCCCGACCAAAAAGCCGAAAGCGCCCAAACCGAAGAAGGCCGCCGCTCCCAAGTCTAAACCCGCCGCCAAGAAAGCCGCCGCTAAGAAGTAAGCGCGAACCGCAGTCGACGACGACGACGACTTCGTTGCGTTGTTGCGCTGCACCCCCGTGTTGCGTGCGATGCGATGCGATGCGATGCGACCGACG
>OX419609.1:6799756-6885446 GCA_948473455.1 Teleiodes luculella | reverse complement strand
AGACCATGCTGATATGCCACCACCTTTTGACTTTCTCTTGACTAGGATATTATAAAACAAAACTGAATGAATGAAATACAGATGAAATATATAACCTAACAAAAACGAATGTGTTAAAAAAAACTAAATTTATTATAGATAAGGTAGGTACAAGTATTTAACTTTACGTATTCAAATATTCACAGCTAATCTTGCAATTAGTAAACGGCACACGAATGTAAATAATTAAATCACATTTTCCCTTAAAAAATATTTAATGTAGACTAACACACATTTTCACCGCGAAAATCTAAGAATGTTCATATTTAATGTAGGTACCTATTATGATTTATTTTGTACATGACTGTACCAGTAGAATAAATAACCTTCGGAATCTTCGAAATGGCTAGAGGACAAAGTCTAGATTTTTGCATTTGTGCTTGACAAAGTAGCGACAAACTCCTCGTGCAATCAGATTCACTCTAGGTGCTGTAGTTCCAGAGATATAAGAAATGTGATGCTGGGGTAACGTTACCCCAGCGGAGACAGTAACCAACCGTATAACTTTTAAACGGGTGTAACGACGAAGTCTAAATTTTTGTATGTAAGGTTGACAAAGTATTGACCAAAACCTCATGCAATCAAATTAGAGCTAGGTGCTGTAGTTTTTAGAGTTTTAAGAATGGTGATGCTGGCGAACGTTCCCCTAGCGGAGACAGTAACTCGCCCTTATAACTTTTGAACGACTGCTTGACAAAGTCTGACAAAATATGACAAAATCTACTTTACTATTGACTAAAGGCCTGTATAGTTGAATTCGCGAAATTCGATCACGGTGATGCTGGGGTAACGCCAACGTCTGGAGTGTTCTTTTGGTGCATTTTTTGTTTAGCTTACTTCTGATATATTGAAAATTGCTTACCTTACTTACTTTACCTGCTAGCAAATTTTCTGCCTGAGAGTGTAAATTTCAAATAAAACCAGCTAACTTATCTTTATTTAAACATGCGTTTATTTTATCTTAGGTATTTACTAATACTTAGTATTATTATTAATTACAATCAGCATTTTTCTTCTTCAATGTCTAATTCAACTACGTTCATTCAACTCTGGCCTCTACAATTTTTGCACATAGTGCTTCGATCGTTAGTGGTACATCGTAAATCGGCTTTCACACATCCACATCGTCTCCCACAGTCTTGTTTGCAAGCACATGTTATTAGTTTTAATATAGAGGCTGGTGCTGGCGGCTCCGTATTTAAAATTGTAGAGGTCAGAGTTGCATGAACGTAGTTGAATTAGACATTGAAAACGAAAATGCTGATTATAATTAATAATAATACTAAGTATTAGTAAATACCTAAGATAAAATAAACGCATGTTTAAATAAAGATAAGTTAGCTGGTTTTATTTGAAATTTACACTCTCAGGCAGGAAATTTGCTAGCAGGTAAAGTAAGTAAGGTAAGCAATTTTCAATATATCAGAAGTAAGCTAAACTAAAAATGCACCAAAAGAACACTCCAGACCACACTTGGACACACCATTCACCACGTATCATACTTAGTCCCGTTTCGAGCTAAATTTTTAGAGCTATTTAAGGTTCCGTACCTCAAAAAAATTAAAAAAAGGGGGTTATATTATGAAAAAAAAAATTACAAACTATATCGTGTGATATATCAAAAGAAAGTGTACGTTATGAAAATCTCAAATATATATTTTTCCTTATTTTAAATTGATCAGTTTTGATTTTTTTTAAGAAATTTTGTGAAAATGGACCATTCTCCTCTCCCCCCTTTATCTCTTAAAATATTGGGCCTAAAAATAAAAATAAAAATACAGAAAATAGTTCTATACTTATAAATTACAGGAAAATATATAAGAAGTCTATGGTATTTACAGTAACACCGTTAACCACTACGAATATTTATATTTCGCCCAATGGCCAAATTAATTAATTTAAGAAAATAGCATAGTAACGAACGGTATATAAAAGAGTTTACAAATAAATTATACCATTTTATAAAGAACATATTCTATTCTTCACTTTTGTCATACATATCTTGGCGGTACATTGTGAAGTTTTTGAGAGATCTAACCTTTTAGCAGAAAAAAAAGATAAATTATTAAAAACGTTCGTATTTGGTGGCGGATTGTGCTGAAACTATAAGTGATATCGCTTTTATATGTATGCAAGGTTTATAGGAAATTTATCAGAGATGTTTTCGCTCCTACACACTTTTTATGTATCGTGTACGGTTTTCTTTCAAAATGAAAAATACCGCGCTCCGGGACACATTCGGGGGCGCGGGGGGGTGACGCTCGCCCCGGAGGGGGGGGGGAGAGTAGATAAAATTTAACTTCGCTCTATAACCTACATATCCTGATAGATAAAAGTTGCCCACTAATTATGCCATTTTTTCCATACATTTGAATTTAATTTTCTTGAACTATAAAAGCCTGACCAAAGAAATAAAAAAACCTGCTCTGGGGGCGCCAGTTGTATATTTTTGCGACTATAGCAACAATTTCCCTTATAAAATTAGTTCCATTGAAATTCCGCAATATGGCGAGGTTTTTTATTTCTCTGGTCGGGCTTTAACAAGGTTCAAAGTCGCTCCAATAGTCGCAAAGCAACCCTGACCCATATTATTCATAGTTGATCGCCCCAGACCTATCCTGCTAGCACCATGGTCTAAGAAAACAAGGTCTAACCACTAGACCACGTGACTGACAAAAATCTACGTCATCTTGCGCTGTTCGTCCTTGTCGAATGCGTGTTAATAGACAAGGATGAACAGCGAAAAATGACGTAGGCTCGTGTCAGTCACGTGGTCTAACGGTTAGACCTTGTTTTCTTGGACCATGTGCTAGCACTATGGGCTATTAGGCGGCTGACTATTTTAAAAATAGCCATTATCGATTTACTTCAAGTTCATTATACCTGACTGTGATTGATTGTGATATAAAGTTCTGGATAGCTTTATTTCAGATAACATTTGTACCTACAGTTTCACTAGAAAAACTAATTGGAAAACTTGAGCAAAAAAAATTGTCAAGAAATGGCTAAGTAGAAAAAAATCGATTTATTCAATGCTCGCGGAATTTTTAAGGAACTAATTTTATAATTTAATTTGTTGCCAGTTGCCATAAACATAGCAATATACACTGGCGCCCCCGGAGCAGGTTTTTTATTTTTCTGGTCGGCCTTTACATACATTTCCACCTACATATATTTATGTACGTAAGTACGTACTTGGTATATCAGACATCAAGCTGTACAAAGTTAGTTCTAATCTAACCTAACTTCATTGAAAATCGTAACTGGCGAGACGCGTAGAGCGAGCGCACGTGTATGTAATGGGTTGATTACACGTAACGAGTAGAGTGGCGAGACAGCAAATGGGCACTCGGCCGAGAGAGTCGGCCAACCGAGTCGCTGTTCACACGTATTTACAAAAGTGGCGAGACAGTTCAGTTTGATGCTGTTGCTTGTCGTGTGCAATGGATCCCAGAAAACCTGATTTTTATTTTATTTTCATTCCTTATTGCAATTAGGGCTGCATTACACTTGACTTTGTTTTTATATACGGGTGACGAAAAATTCCATAAACATTCGTGTATTTTTTAACACTGTATGAATTTAATTGTCGTTTCTAATGTCCATTTCACATTATTCCACATACTACTAGCGATTTTTATTGAAAAAAACTAAAATAACAAAAATAAATAAACACACGCTGCTCGGTACAAATCGAACGAGTGGCGAGTGGCCAACCGAGTGCCTGTCCACACGAGCCGAGCGGGATAGCGAGTGGCTGCGGGGGCTGTAGGATGAAGCGAGAGGGTGGGCACTCGGCCGAGCAAACAAATTATGATTCTAGTCGCTGTCTCGCCGTTTTGGCTCGGCCGAGCACTCGCTAAAGTGTTCATACGTAACAACCACTCGGCCGAGTGCACTCTCTCGCCACTGTACTCGCTACGTGTGATCCACCCATAATGGGTTGATCACACGTAACGAGTAGAGTGGCGAGACAGCAAATGGTCACTGGGCCGAGAGAGTCGGCCAACCGAGTCGCTGTTCACACGTATTTACAAAAGTGGCGAGACAGTTCAGTTTGATGCTGTTGGTTGTCGTGTACAATGGATCGCAGAAAACCTGATTTTTATTTTATTTTCATTTCTTATTGCAATTAGGGCTGCATTACACTTGACTTTGTTTTTATATACAGGTGACGAAAAATTCCATAAACATTCGTGTATTTTTTAACACTGTATGAATTTAATTGTCGTTTCTAATGTCCATTTTACATTATTCCACATACTACTAGCCATTTTTATTGAAAAAAACTAAAATAACAAAAATAAATAAACACACGCTGCTCGGTACAAATTGAACGAGTGGCGAGTGGCCAACCGAGTGCCTGTCCACACGTGCCGAGCGGGATAGCGAGTGGCTGCGGGGGCTGAAGAATGAAGCGGGGGGGGGGCACTCGGCCGAGCAAACAAATCATGATTCTAGTCGCTGTCTCGCCGTTTTGGCTCGGCCGAGCACTCGCCAAAGTGTTCATACGTAACAACCACTCGGCCGAGTGCACTCTCTCGCCACTGTACTCGCTACGTGTGATCCACCCATAATGGGTTGATCACACGTAACGAGTAGAGTGGCGAGACAGCAAATGGTCACTGGGCCGAGAGAGTCGGCCAACCGAGTCGCTGTTCACACGTATTTACAAAAGTGGCGAGACAGTTCAGTTTGATGCTGTTGGTTGTCGTGTACAATGGATCGCAGAAAACCTGATTTTTATTTTATTTTCATTTCTTATTGCAATTAGGGCTGCATTACACTTGACTTTGTTTTTATATACAGGTGAAGAAAAATTCCATAAACATTCGTGTATTTTTTAACACTGTATGAATTTAATTGTCGTTTCTAATGTCCATTTCACATTATTCCACATACTACTAGCCATTTTTATTGAAAAAAACTAAAATAACAAAAATAAATAAACACACGCTGCTCGGTACAAATTGAACGAGTGGCGAGTGGCCAACCGAGTGCCTGTCCACACGTGCCGAGCGGGATAGCGAGTGGCTGCGGGGGCTGAAGAATGAAGCGGGGGGGGGGCACTCGGCCGAGCAAACAAATCATGATTCTAGGCGCTGTCTCTCCGTTTTGGCTCGGCCGAGCACTCGCCAAAGTGTTCATACGTAACAACCACTCGGCCGAGTGCACTCTCTCGCCACTGTACTCGCTACGTGTGATCCACCCATAACGGAGCACAGTACCCCTACCAGGCCTCCGTCACTCGCTCAAGGTCGCGCTATAAGTGCCTACCGCACAGTAGGTCGGTACCGACCCAAGCGGCAGTTGGTTGGCACACGCGAGACTGCGCACACGCGTCACGTTTCCCGCGCTCGCTACCAAGACACAACCAAGATGCCCGGTTATTGCGATGTGGACGGGTGTCGGAGTTCAAGAGTGAATAACAAGGAATTGACTTTTTTTCAATTGCCTAAAGAGGAACACAGGTAAAGTACTTTCTCGCTATTTGAATTGTAAAAAGACAAAACTATAAAGGGTTCGACCTGTTGTTTACTACGGACCCGGGACTCCCGGGTCCCGGGCAATTTGTAGGGGCTCGACCAATGCCAATTTTATTTTATTTATTTTATCGTATGCATTATTTGCTGCGAGGTCCAGAGGACATGTGCAGCAGCCGGTTTTTGTTGCACTTTTAGCACCACCCGGGGTCACGTGTAGGGTTTTTAAGGTAATATCTACGGACGCAGAGCAACATTGACCAGTAACGACCACTATTAGAAACAGTGACCGGGACCGACGGCTTAACGTGCCCTCCGAAGCACGGAATCCGTTTTCTTCCAGACAATCAGGTGGATTCAGCCTGTATTGTCCTAACCAAACTGGGGAAAATCTCACAAAGTGATAAATAGACAAATATCAACTTTGTGTTCCCCCCCGGGAATCGAACCCGGGACCTCCGGATCGTGAGTCCATGGCTCAGACCAATAGACCACAGAGGCAGTTAATGAATGAAATGAATGCCAATGGGCAACTTTGAAACATTGGGCATTGGTTTGTGGTGTGGGGGTCGGGCTAACCGACCGATACAGGCCGACTGCACTGCAACCAATTCTGATCTTTATTTTATTCTTAGTATCTATTATTCCTTTTATGAGTGGATCCAAGCACATTTCACACACCTGGGCCCTATTTAATAAACCTTACAATTACAATTTACAATTACATTTCAGTACCTACCTATACAATGCTGACTTGGTTAGCTGAGAATAGTTCTTTCTTGGTAACAAATCATAGATATCAGAATAGGAAGAGATTGGTTGCCGGGCGAAATTTGTTCGAGTCCCGATGTCGCCGCCAAAGTTCACACCTACATGCACAATGAAATAAGACACCAGTTTCAACTACACATAGACAATGCAACTGCCAATAAGAGCGATAAGTTTAATGTGTGTATTCGCACGCACACAATGATTCTACCGCGTAAATACGCGCCGTACAACATTCAAAGAGTCTAGTGATTGACAGTCGATAAACTATATTATCGATTTATTGTCGAGCAATTTTATTTGAGCAAGTAAAATATTTCCAGTCGTGTAAAAAACTAAAATGCTTTCTAAATAAATCTACTCACGTTTATTTGAATTTTAAAAGGTAAACATACAGAGAGGTTTTTTCGCAAATTTATTGTAATCATTCGTACTATACAATAATTTCATGATAATATACACAGAACGGTCACCCAGTGATTAAACTACGTATTATTAATTAATTATATTTTGAATCTTATGAAGGTATTACTACGCCCTGCGTTACGTATCGATAATGCAAATTTACCAGGTACATCCCTAACTCGCGGCGCCCATAAGCGGCCACACCACGTTACCGAGACTCTAGAGGACATTTCAATTGCCACAATATACATTGCGCGGTATAAACTAGTTTGCTGTAATAAGCGCGAGTCTTGACGCGCAATGTAAAAACGTTCAATGTATCGCTTAGATCTGTATAACATTACGGTGGTACTGGGAATTTCTGATACAATATTTTTGATGAATTTTTAATGTTTTGGTTAAAATGCTTTAAACAAGTGATTATTGCGGTATTTCCTTATAAAAGATGACTCCATGTTGGTTCAAATTCTTTATAAGACTTCTGTTTTTGCAAAAAACGACCGAACAACACGGCATTTAAAAAAAAACTACTTTTGATCGCACGTGTTCACCGTACGCAAATCAATTTCCGACTAGGCGCGGAAGGATTGCGACTGATCTGTTTTGTGCATTCGGTGGTGTCACCGGCCACGCCTTCGCGGCCACTCTATACATCTCTGTGTAACAAATGAACAGAGCCAGCATTGTATACTGAATTGTAATTGTAACGTTTATTAAATAGGGCCCTGGCTATTTAAGGTGTATAGGTTTCCTCACGATGTTTTTCATCACCGTAAGAACTAACAACATCGGTTACCAATTGTAAATGCACCTATACCTAAGTACTTAAGTTTTTAGAAAAAAACACTAAAACACAAGGTCCCGGGTGCGACCATGTGGGTCTGGCAGGATTCGAACCCGAGACGTTTCGATCACAATTTACCTACTAGTTTATTGTATTTGCGAGGACGGCATGAAAAAACCGGCCAAGTGCGAGTCGGAATCGCGCACCGAGTGTTCCATACAAGTATTTGATGTTAATTTCAATTTGATACCTTTACGCGTTCCTGAGATAAATGGTCTTGGTAGATGGACGGACAGACGGACGGATAAGTGTTACTCGCACTTGGCCGGTTTTTTTTTCTTTTTGGGGTACGGAAGACGGAACCCTTTTAGCATCTTATTGCTTTTTTCAGACGAAAGAAATGGCTGGAAGTCATCGGTAGACCGGATTTACTTACTGCAAAGCATACTACTCATTTTGTTTGCTCGCTTCATTTTGATGAAACCCAGATAAAATGCAAACCACAGTTGTTGACTGATGCTGTACCCATGAAACTACTTCCGAACCAACCTAATACCTCCAAAACCAATACTAAAGGAGACCGCCGTGATGTTTCTACTCAAACAAAGGAATCGTATGTTAATATCCTATCAGCAGTAACGATCAAAGGTCCAGACAACAAGTCTTCATGTGCACAAACTGCTTCAGAAAACAAGAACGAACCCACACAAACTTCACTCGCCCTATCTACTGATACACCAAGAAAACGAAAACTTCGCGATTCACTTAAAAGTGAAAATCAGAAAAGACGAAAGCTTGAAAGGGAATTAAATAAAATAAAGAAAGAGGTTCAGTCAAAAGACTCGGAATGTTATCAACATTTCAGTTTCAAATGTGAGGATGAAGTCAGTAAAAGGTTTGTGAAACTACTTGAATGGCAAAGTAATTGGAACAACAAGCCAAAAAAAACTATTATCTAATCTGTGCCCCTACCATGAGTTGATAACCAAAGTAAACGCGCTCGATAGCGACAGCGTAAACGCGATTTTGTATGGAATTAAAACTACGCCATCTATTGACAGTTATCTGAAGTAAAATTTCTCGTTTACGTTTACGTTGTCGATATCGAGCGCGTTAAGTTTCGTTAGCAACTCATGGTAGGGGTACAGGTTGGCAACACATACAAAAATGTCGCGACCCAATGCGGAGGTTGCAGCCGTCTTATATAAGGTACCACCATGCAAAATTTCATTAAAATCGGTCCAACGGTTCCAGAGATTAGCGCGTACAAACAGACAGACGGTTTTTTTTTTCAAAACTTGTATTTTTGTGTTCAGCTACACTCCCTTTATCACCTACAATCAGTTTTTTGAAAAACATATCAATGTATAGATTGACACGCCGATTTTTCAGTTTTATTCCAATGTTTGCTCTGGGCGGGATTCGAACCCGCGACCCTGTGCTTAAAGGAAGAAGATAGATGCGAAAATGACTGTCTGTTTGTTTAGGGTAGTAATTAAACGAGTGACTGTAAATTATAGTTTTGAGTGTCAAAATTAATTAATTTGGGTTATAGAATTACTAAGTGAGCGACTGACTGCGAGCGACGAGAAATCAACAGAACAGCAACTTACAAACATTAATTTGAGTTACTTAAAATACAAAATGAGCAGCTTCATAATATTTGAGCGACCTAATATTTGTTTGAGTGTCAACGTAAACCTAATATTTGTTTGAGTGTCAACGTTACGTCCTGCATTTTTTTCAATATTTGGCAAATGTATTTATTATACTGAGCGTCATTTTATCTTAAATGAAGTATTTCAAATACAAAAACAACTTTGAAAAAATTAAAACTCCGGCGGTCCCCGGCCGCTGCCGCGGCACGCTCGCTCCGCTCGCTCGGCTCCCTCCACTCCACTCTGTTATTGACATCAGTCTAACCTAACCTAACCAACCGATTTGATTCTGGGTAGATTTGTTTTTTTTTAGCGATACCCTGTACTGGGGGGCTGCGCCCCCCCGTCCCCCCGCTTCGTTTAACGCCCTGACTACTATTACCTTCGTGTTGCCAGTTGCCCTCTCTATATTTCCAGTCGCTCACTTGGTAATGTAGTCGCTCACTTGGTAATTTAGTCGCTGACTTAGTAATTTAGTCGCTCACTTGGTAATTTTAATATCTGAAACGGATTATTCACTATGCACTTTTTGTAAGCTCGTTCTGGATTTTATTATTAATCAATATTCGTCGTTAGTTTAGTTAATTTTTCGCTTACTCAAATTCATGCTGCTCAAGTTATTAAAACAGTATGTCATCATCAGTCGCAAAGTTGTTTTTTTATTCGCTCGTTTTATAATTCCCCGTTTGTTTATTATGCTTTCGCGCCAAAACCACTGAACCGATTTTGGTGAAACTTGGTACAGAGATAGAATAGATCTTGGGAAAGGATATTATAGCCTACCTTTTATTCCGGGAAAATACCTCAATCCATGAAGGAGGAAAAAAATTACGCGCCCATAATCGCCCATCGCATCGCATCGAATCCCACGAAAAAAAAACTATTAACGCGGCGCGGCGCGGGCCGGGAAGCTAGTGTGTAGATAAACATGTTGCCGACTGTATTTCTCGCAGCCGCTCGCTACTCTTTGAATTTTTAAAGAGTTTTCCTTCTCTTAGTTCCTAATTTGGCGAGAAAACGTATTCGGCATGACACGTGGATGGGAAGGTGACTTAATTTGGAATTATTTACATCTTTTCTGAACATAAAAGTTACCTTACCTAGAGCCTGGCTTATGAAAATAGTGACTTTAGTTAGTTTGAGTTGGCTAACACGTGCTAATAACACTAATAGGTACCTACCTATCGTTTCGGCACCCTTCGTCCATTTCCTTGTTCGTCAAACGAGTAAATGCCTTATTCGTAGTGTTATAGCACATATAGTTATTTATTACCCCATCATCACAAGATTTTATGGTCTGTTTCATATAAATCCGGACAAAAGTTCATTGACCTCTTTCTTTTCTTGAAAGTTATTTAAAAAATGTAACGCCAAAATGTCTGGCAAGGTCACACGCTCACCCTGCCTTCTACTACGGTATGCCAAATTACGTATTTTGCGATAATTTCCTATAGTTTTATCGTCTTCTTTTTCATATTTAAGAGCCGCGCTCTTGTCGGTGGACTCTACGTCATTCTGTTCTGTCTTTCGTATTATCGTATCGTTTGAATGTGCGCATTGTATGCAGGCGTCAATGACCTTTTGTCTGGATTAATATGATACAAACCATAGTCGTAGATTCCTGTCATATAGGTACTTATGTTTATGAATAGGCAGACTTCTAGTCTATAATATAAAAATGAATCGCAAAATGTGTTGGTAAGCGCATAACTCAACAACGCCTGGACCAATTTTACCAATCCTTTTTTTGAAATGTTCGTTGAAGTCCAAGGATGGTTCTTACGGAGAAAAATTAAAAAAAAAAACCTCATTCCCACAGGAATCATTTTAAACGCGGGCGGAGCCGCGGGGCGGAAAGCTAGTTTATAATATTTGTAGGTCATTGACCTAACGGCAACGGTTGGACAAATGGTTAGAGCCGTTGACTTCGTGTGCATCTGGATTGAGGGCCCATTTTTTAAAAGTTTACAAAACGATTTGAGATTTACAGGGAATTTAATAAAGAATAGTAAAAACATGAAGCACAGAGTCACGAATTTCTTAAACATAAATTGAAACTGTGGTGATTAAATAACTTGGGCTCTCAATCCAGATGCTCGGCTAAAGTGGCATAGTGTCCGGTTGAAATTAGTATTTCGTATGAGAGTGAGAGAAGAGCCGTCAGTGGCCGAGTGGCTCGGGCTGTTGACTTCCATTCGGAGGTTCGCGGGTTCAAGCCTCGGCACGTAGGTACCAATGTGTTTTCAATTTTCGAATTAATATGTACCTACGTTTATTCGATTCTCTTACGGTGAAGACAAACATAGTCAGGAAACCTGCACACATCTGCGAAGTAATTCAAAAGTTGTGTGAGAAGTTGACCAGACCGCACTGGGCCAGAGTGGTCGACTAAGGCTTGTTCACCCTGATTTCAAGGTAGGTTAGAGCCCATCGTATATATGGGTTTTTAATGATTGACCTAACACCCACACAAGTCTGTAGGTACAGTAGACAGCACATGCGGCTAGACGTATTGACCTTGAGAGCGCTCGTATTCCGAAGCAGTAGGGGTGAATTTCGTAGTGCGAATGTCCAACCGCATGTGCTGGCTTCTGTACAATGAACGATTTAGTTCTGGTTTTCGCCTCTTTGTTGAACATTATTTTATAAACATGCTTCGCAATTCGTACCTATTATTTTCGACTAGAGAGTGGTCAAGTGGCTAGTAGTGATGTGAACTGATGAAATCTATCGATAACTTTTCTATTAATTTGTATTGCTTTTTGAAATCTTTAGATTAGATCATTGTCGGGAAATTATAATCAATCCTTTTACACAGCATAATTTTATAAATCCTATTAAAATAATTGGGGTTTTTGACCCTAGAAATAAAACCCTAGGGCCTAGGGTAAAGTTACCACTTTGTCCGCCATTGGGCTAAAAACGCCAAAATATGATTTGAACGTATAACTTGCGAACGCGCAAAACGTATTTAACAATGCACTGTTAAGCCCATATTTCTGAGTTCTAATACAGTTAGCCCAAAGGGCGGACAAAGTTACCCTCTAGGGTCAAAGTAACCCGACCTTACGTACATTTTTATTTAAGATTTAAATTTATTCCCTGATTAATTAAACAAACCAATTAATACATGAAGCTGGAACCTGCAATAGCGTATGTCTAAAGCTAAACAGTTAAGAATTAATTAATAATGAACATAAATAAAACTAAGTGTACATAAATATAATTATCTTAAATAATGTGTGTTTGTCGTGTATGTGTGTGTTGACTTTACATAAATTAACTTTCACTTCGCCGCTGTCCTACCTTATCGTTATTCTGACCGACTCCGATGTTGAAACTATCGATACTTTTGGCAACACTATTGCATTATTAGCGTAGAGGGGCGTTCGCCTCGTCCTTATACCAAGTTAATTTACAAATATAATGGTTTAGGAGCACTGTTCTTGTCAATCCAGTGCTGTGATCTCTACGAAATGTTGTGTTATCGATATATTTTGGGCGTAGCCGTTTCGTATATTCTCATGTAAGTTAAATATTAAGTTTAATTTAAGGCACGTTACGGTGCGAATCAGCCGGGCTAGTATGAGGTTTCACATTTGACAAGATATGTCGTGCGTAGTCATACTATTGTTATCAAGAGGAAAGATTTGTATTTTTGTGTGTGTATGTTTGTAATGAATAAACTCAAAAACTACTGAGCCGATTTCAAAAATTATTTCACCATTATAAAGCTACATTCACCCTGAGTAACATAGCCTTTTACTGCGGGAAAATGCCTCATTCCCACGGGAAAAACTGTTAACGCGGGCGGAGCCGCAGCGGAAAGCTATTCCTAAATATTTATTCCCGGGCTCTCCCGAATCTCCGCTCACAATCAATAATTAGTTAGGATCAAGTCCGTAGGGCACAATCGCAGCCACATACATAAACCTTCCGCCTTCCCGGAGTAGGTACCTAATCTAACTAAAAATATAAAAATGTCCTTGGGAAAAAAATTGAAGTATTGAGAAAGAGTATTGTTGTCTTCGGAGTATTGATTTTTAGGTATAAAACTATTCTCAGTAGGCTTACTACGTAATAGGAAGCGACGATTAGAGCCATAGTAGTTCTGTCAATATGTCGCTCGAGCTTGTCGCTTCTTACGTAGGATTCAAAGAGGTCCGAAAGCCGCGCTCTTCGTTATTTTGATATTATATTGACAAAATTACCAAAGAGAAAACAATACTTCTTGACAAAATCCTTTGTTATTGTTGATAAAAAATTAAAAAATGTTAATAAGTTTATAAAATATATATAAATTATAAATAAATGAATAGATGTGTGTTCATTATCTTATTCACGTATTTACTTCAACATGAGAGTTTATTCGGGTTTTCCGACTTGGACGAAGACGATGAAACTATAATCGATATCATGTAAGAAAATCTTCATGAATTTAGTCGGCCGCGTACGTAGCCTAGTTGTTAGTGCGCCTGCCATCGAACCACAGGGTCGCAGGTTCGAATCCCGCCCAGTGATAAGCACTTGTGTTTTCTTGTGTCTGGATGTTGTATCCTACTAGTATTTCCTATCCTACTGATATCATAAATGCGAAAGTTTGTGAGGATGTATAGATTTTTGTTACTCTCTCAAGCAAAAATGTCTGAATGGATTTTAATTAAACTTTACAATAATGAAGCTTATAGGTATATCAGAATAACACATAGGCTGTCTATTACCGCGGGAAAATCCCTTATTTTCTCGGAAAAATCTGTTCTGTTCACGTAAATCTAGTATTATGTAATGTACTAGCGCTACCAGTTTTTCCCGTGAGAATGAGGCATTTTCCCGCGATAAAAGGTAGCCTATGTTACTCAGGGTGAATGTAGCTTTCTAATGTATTTATTCTGTAAAATTGTTATAAATTTATATATTATTTGGAATTGTTTTATTATTTTTTAATTTATTATGTTTTTTTTATTAATAATTTTAATTGAACTATTTGATTTAATTTAATTATGTTTAATTTATTAAATTTTATTTAAATTTTGTACAATTTTGCATACCACTTCGTGGTTAAATGTGTGATACAGAACGCAAATGTAAGAACTCTTCCACCACATTTAATGCAAATAAAAGTTTTCATTTTCATTTTCAATGGAAGAATTTTTGAAATCGGCTCAGTAGTTTTTGAGTTTATTCATTACAAACATACCTACACGTACACGCATTAAATTTTAAATCTTTCTTCTTTATACTATTAGTAGGTATAGATAGGTATGATAGATTATAATTTTATTTATTTAATGTGTTCGCCGCGTCAAGCCAAGCCGACTTGAAGCCTGAAGCATTGTGCTGAATACCTAAATACCTTTATGATTATTTATTACCCATCATGACTAACGTAAAACAAGTGTTCATTTCATTAAATACTTTATAGTGTAGGTATAGAACAATGAGCAATTCCCCCCCCACTCCTCCCCTCCCTCTGTTCTTATTTACCTACTTGTATGTGATAAATGCAAATATGAGTTAATAATTTAGTATTAGTTTAAGTGCTGTGTTGTGAACTAGGTACCAAGTGGAAGTATGATAAGTTGAATCTAATAGCTCATAGAATCGCCTCTTGATTAAAAAGTCAAAATATAATAATTATTAGTTATATTAATCACTACATAGTATAAAACAAAGTCGCTTTCTCTGTCCCTATGTCTCTATATCCTTATGTATGCTTAAATATTTAAAACTACGCAACGGATTTTGATGCGGTTTCTTTTAATAGATAGAGTGATTCAAGAGGAAGGTTTATATGTATAATACATGCATAATATACTTAAGGATAACCCACAATAACCATTTTCCTGTGCGGAGCCGGGGCGGGTCGCTAGTTAACTTATCTTAATATCATTTTAAGCACTAGTAAAATAGAAGCGTTAAATGATTTCGTTAGGCTTGTACGGAGACTTGGTGGCACAATTGGTAGTGCTTGTGTACGGCCCGGATAGCCCAGGAGGTGCGGGTTCAAGTCCCTGCCCAAGCTCAATGAATTACATTTTTCGCTTCGAATAAAAGATAGATATTATAATAATTATTATTTATAGTTCATTATTATTATATAGCGTCGGTGGCCATGTGGTTAGGGCCGTTGAATTCAATTTTTTTGTGTTAATGTATTTATTTTTATCAATTCCAGTGCATCTTTGGAGGCGTTGAGTGTACAACCCGATGCGCCTGCGTTGAACTACACTACTGCACAGAAAAGTGAGTTGAATTAATTTTGTTGGATAAAATTAATACCAAAAATTCAATGTGGCAATAGGTACATCTATTTTAAAACTTCAGTCGTAGGTACTACGTGTCGATATGTAATGTGTTCAAGAGCAGGTGAAGCTTAGGCATTTACCGATCTTTCAATCGGGAGATACAGTCCGGTACACTTGACACCATCACGATGTCTATTGATACTGAATGAATGCAGCATACGCCCTAAGGCCTCGTTTATGGAGAAGCGTGGCTTCTCGCGTCGCGTCGGGCGGCGCGGCCTGCCCTAAATTCAAACAAATGGCGTTGTATAGCGGAGAAGCGGTCTCACGCGTATGTTTGAAATGGAGCGTGTTTTGTAGCGACGCGTCGGTCGCAGCGCCGCACGCGGCGTCGTCGTTCCTTGTATCAGGGTTCGCCTTGTCCGCCGCCGCGTGCGCCGCTACACTTCACGCGACTCGTCATGCCCCACGTTTCGAAACGAAATCGTACATTATCATATCGTCGGCTTAAGTCGCAAACCACTTAACTCCAATTTTTTCCTAAATCGACATTTTGATACCATTCGATAGATAATTTCTGAACGCATCAATAGAAAAACTCTTAAAAACGTCAAAAAATCCGTTACTGTTTAAAACCCTAAATAGAAAACCTCGCAACTCCAGGCACGTCATTTTGTTAAAGCAAACCACGTAAGTCCCCCGCGCAGTACTGTTCGAGATGCCCTAAGAATCACTGTTACCACCAATAAATCCTCTAAAACAAATAGTGAAAGACGATTATTATGTGAGATACTGAAACTGATAATAAACCGTCATCACCAAGCATTTTAACGATGTCTATTGTTTGTGAAATTGAGAGTAAACCATCATCTCCAGGTATCAGAAAAAGGTTTTTCGACCTACAGCGAAACCTTTGATCATCATCATTAGCAGCCAACGACAGTCCACTCCTCTAGGCCTCTTTTTCAGATCATCGTCACTACATCTAGCCATGGGCGTTCTACACTTCGTTTACCTAGACGTGATCTTCAGTGCAGAACCTGCTTACTCCAGCGATTTTTATTTATTAACTATGGGCTTGCCTTTGACCAGTCTCACCTGGTGGAAAGCGACGACGTGGCCGATGATAGAACACGCTCACCCAGAAAATGCCTATTCACTCTTGACGAAGACACCCAGGTTGTACGATTCTCTGGCTGTACACATCTAAAAGGAAGACGCAAAGCGCTTGGTGCAAACTAAGGGGAATTTGACCACATGCGGATTGTGGGTGGGTTTTCCTACGGCGCCCCGTATACCGGTAACCGAATCTGGTTGGAGGAATAAGTTCGTGAAGTGCTTGAAAGGAATAAGTTCGTAAAGTGCTTGAACTTGAACACTCCCCAATACTCCCCATGATACGCCTTATAAAAACCGAGAGGCTGGCGACTTTTCATCGATGCTCCAAGCTTTGAAGCTTGGTCTTAGTTGGTCGTTGCAAGTTGGTATTCGCCAATGAGTCTTCAAGCTCTACGGTCCACAGATTCAAGGGCATCCAGCTGATCTTACTTGGAAAGATGGCTCTGCCCTTGAAACAGTGGACAGCAGTACCTACGCCATGCATGAACGAACTTGTGCTTGGTATAACTGGAGCATCTATTCTGGAGTAATACCGCCGGACCCTAAAAAGGACGCCAAGTTTTTAGCAGCAATTTTTAGCCTCGATGGACTCCCAAAAACCAATGTTTGAGGAGAGCCTCAAACCAAGAAGCTCTAGGTGTTTAGACATCGGCAAAGGTGTATCATGGAATGTGGGAGAAAAGACACGCCTGCGTTTTGTTGGCATTGAATCTCACAAGATTGACTTTACCCCATTCAGCCACTGCCTCAAGTGTAAAATTATCCAACCATGGATTATCGGTTCTGCGACAAATGTGACCAGTTAACTGCCACTTTAGCTTGCTTATTTGAGTGGTTATGTCGTTTACATTGGTTCTCCAACGAATTTCCTAGTTTCGGATTTTATCCTTTAGAGAAACTTCGAACATAGTCCTCTGCATAGCTTGCTGAGCAACTTTAAATTATTTTGAGAACTAGTGCCACAGTCAGTGTCCACGTTTCAGCACCGGTCATGACGGATGGGAAGACTTTTGTATTTGACCAGTGACAAGTTGCCCAGTCTAATTGAATCCTTTATCGGCTTCCCTCACGAAGTATCTAGTTTCTACCCAACTGGGTACTTTGATTACTTTGCCCAAGGTAGACATAATAATTGTCAATTTCAAGAGGTATTCTATCGACGATAATCGATCCAGGTACAAAATGCGCGTGAAAACATAAGTTTTGTCTTGTCCAAGTTCATACAAAGACCAACTCGTCGAGAGGATTAATTTAAGCTGGACAACTATGTCGTCGGCAAATCAAAGGTGTGAGATATACTCGCCATTTACATTAATGCCTCGTCTCGTCGTCTCGTTTATTTTCCTTTGTTAGGAAAAAGGAACTGGCAGCAGCGTAAACAGTCCATAAAAGAAATGTCCCTTGAAAACTTACCGAAACTTGAAAGCCATTGTAGGTCACGGTCATTAAAATCCTATCTTGAATCGATTTAGTGACCGTTTATCCTTGTAGCAAAACACTTAATTCCTACAAAATGTTAGTATTATTTTAGTAAAACCTCGTAACTCCATTTTTATTTACTTAAACTGACATATCTTCGATTATTTTCTCGAAATCTGATTTCTACCTGCTACTATAATTGTTTATAAAAAAAAACAAAACAAGTCTTCATACAATTTTTTTCATAGTTAAGTTTTTTGTGTCTCCTGTAAAATTTGGTGTGACGGAGTTAAGAGCTTTGCGACTTAAGCCGACGATATGTATATTTTTGTGCGTAAGAAGACACTAACCGCTACAGGCGCCGCCTCTCTGTAAACGAAAAAAACGCTTCGACAGACGCCACGCCACGCGCGACGCCTCGCGTCTCCGTAAACGAGGCCTAAACCTGTTCACCCCACAGAACATTTAAAAGAGGTCCTCTTTTAAATGTTCTGTGGTTCACCCCATCTCAGGGTAAGCATAAGGGCCTGGCCACAGCTTCGCGCGTCGGCTGCGGCGGCGGCGGCGGCGGCGGCGACCAGCGGAATGTTGCCAGTGACACATAGTCAAAATTACCATGAGAGAACAAAAAAAAATTTTTATTTCCAAAACCCGCTAGAAAAATGTACCACCGAAATCAAGAAACTGTTTTAAAGGCGTGAAATTACCCAACTTTTACAAAAAACGTTCAATTTTACTGCAAAAAGTAACATTTATCTTATTTTACTTAGAAAACGACTTTAACACTGTAATGTAGCACAAATAAGATTAAAAATACGTAAAAGTAACGTTTTTAGTCATGTGACGCAAAGTGCTCCAAAAAATCGTAAAATGTTACAATACTAAAGTTCTGGCAAGTTTTGCGCCGCAAGTCGCCGCCGCCGCCGCCGCCGCCGCCGACGCGCGAAGCTGTGGCCAGGGGGTAAGCCTTTCAGTGGAGACGTTTTTGAACCGATGACAGCCTAGTAAGTAAGTATATTTGCTTCAGAATCGCGATAAGTAAAAGAATGAAGAAAGGACAGTTTCCATGGCTCAGTCGGAAATGGGGCGTGGTTTGCGGCGCGGTGCTCACCGGTACCACTCTCGCATTCCACCAGAACGTACTAGCTAAGAAATGCGTAGGTGTGTCTGTTTGTTGTGAACTAATTGATAGTAGAAAGTAACGCAAAACGTAATAATCATTTTAATCGACTTTGAAGAGGTCCACTGCTGGACTAAGGAATCTGTGAATTGACTTAAAACAGGTCCACTGCTGGACTGAGGAATCTGTGAAATAACTGTTCTTTTTGCGCTGCCCACGATTGAGGGTTTCGCTCCCCCACACCTAAGATTTCCCGGGAAAAAAATAATTCCCGAGTCCCAGAAGAGTTGTAAGACATTTTGCAAGAAATAAGCTGTGCCTGTTGTGTCTGTTTTTTTAATGTCCATTACTTGTAAATAATGTACAATAAATGATAAATAAATAAATAAAATCTCGGGAATTCCACAAGGCCGGTTGCCCTGATCCCCGTGTCATCAAGTTTAATTTCTTACGTGTTTATCTGTCTGAGCATCATTAATTAAACCTTAATTCTTGTTAAGCAATGTTCACTTGACGAAATCACTGGTGCTGTTAAAGCAGTCAAAGAATTTAGATTACAGCTAACAGAATACCCTTCTGGTAGCGAATACCTTTCAGGTAACAATGCCCGTACCCGCCGGCGGGGGCGCGGCCATAACCAAAATGAAAACTAATATATCAGAGACCGAACCCCTCAGGCGTCGTCGTCTCCTTCACGATGTTTTTCAATATCAACGCGCTAGGCCGTGGTCCGAGGCTCCCTCGAGCCACCCCTAGACGCGTTGTTATATGACTACTTTGGGGTAGAGCCATCCGCTCCCCTACAAGTCCGGTGAAACTTGATTCGTCGTACTTTTTCGACACAAGCACACAGGTCAATAAAAAAAAGTTCACTGTTTAGCGATTGTTTTAAGTTACATGTTTTTAGAACAGAACAGAATATATTATATGCGTATACTACTTGTTTTGCAACTTGTCAAGCCTCCATCCGAGCTTGGCTGGCCGGATACAGCTGCTTCCACGACTCCTGTGAACAGACACACTTATTTCGCGACAGTCGGAACGGGCGACTAGCCCTTATATTGCTTTACAATACCTTCGCGCTGAACTTTACCTATTACCAATTTTACCAGGGATAGGTAAGGGACGTGAAGAAAACACCAGGATTATGGATTCCAAGGTCCTCAGGGCAAGGCAGGCGACTGGTTCAGGGTGCAGGGTGCAGCTACTATTGAGTTTCCGCGGCTCTCTTCTTTTCAGGCTATCTTGTTCCTTATTGCCTCTGCTTGAAGATACATTTTGCCGTGGCAAGATTTACCTTGAAGGATCGAGCATGACGTATGAGAGAGCCGCGTCTAAGCTGCCCGTTTGAGCGCGGGCTAGCGTTATTTTGTACTATGCGCACTGCCTTTCCCATTGAATATCTCATTTATTCATTTATTTACAATGTTTTACATATGTTTTTCAGAAAGAACACAACTTTTATAATACAGAAAACATATTTTAAAACCATCAAGTTAATTAATTAATAAAATATAGCAAGATTAAGGCAAAATTTTACAAGAATTTACTTTATACAGTTTAGCTAATTTCTTTATTTTACATTAAAAAGAGGAATTTAATAGATTGCCTTATTTATTTCTAACATCCTAACTGTATTTAGAAAGATTCTGTTTCAGAAGTGTATCATACGCAAATGTGAATTTTGTTTGCTTATTAAATAATTCATTTATGTACCAATCTTAATATTAATGTGTATGGCGATAAACATCGCGGTTATATATGAGAATAAATGTGAGTAAAAATGATAACTATGTAAATAATATGTGAAATCGAAAAGTAAAAATTTAAATTGAACATAACACGAAATTGAACATAAGACAAATAATAAAAACGTAGAAATGAAATCTTATATCTATAATCATGTATTATGTACTAAAAGGAAGTAAATAAAGGGAAAAACAACGAAAATAAATACCTTTAATAGGTCTCCAAATACATTTCTTATAAGTAACTAGATTAACATGAAAATTGAATAATAGAACTTAATATCTACAAGGAAATGAGTAAACCAAATGTAATTATAATATAATTTAATCAAATTCTTATTTACAATCAAAATCGAAGTCATTATCGATGGAGTTTTGCTGCTGTCGCATATTTCGAGATGTCGAATATTACTTTTTCGAATATTATACATTTGATATTTTTCTTATGTAGCTGACAGCATTATATATTGGAAATAACAAAGCAAAACGATGTTAAACATGTATTTTAAGGTAAAAAATGACTTTAAAGTGCACGGCTCTTCTAAAAGGTAACGCTCGGTTACCCCCACTTGTGGCGCCACCTGGTGGCGAAATTTAGCGTAAGTTGTTTGCTCATCTTATGAGAGCCATGTACTTGAGATAATCTTATCGGTTTTGCTTTGTTTGTCTATGTAATAGCGTTATATGCTTTCCTATATACAATATTATATCGTTCTTATAAGAATTACGGACATATTAGAATCCAATTGGACATTAGTGATGTCTTGTAAGAGCGTAAATTCTTATAGGAAGATTGCGAGTAAAGTACATAAGCTAACTAAGTCTATTACAGAGTTTGTCGTTAGAGGGCCGGGACGAGGCGGGGTAGGCGGGGGTTCACGGAGCGGTAAGGTTCACAATGTTGGTTCGCCGACAATCTCCCCCCGGTGCAGAGCACATCTTAACGAACGGCGAACTGTTATCAATGTTAGAGATTATCACTAGTCGTGATGTTGGTCGCCGTACTATTCCTGCGTTTGTCCTTACTTCGACTATTCTCACTTTCCCGTCGTGTCCTGTCATTACTGTCGTTACTTCTCCTCTAGGCCAGACATTTCTAGGCATTGTTGGATCGACTATTAGTACAATGTCGCCTGGGGCTGGATTCTGATAACGTTGTGTTTTGTTATTTTGGCGCGGCAACAGAGTGGGTAGGTATTCGCGCGTCCATCTCGCCCAGAAGTGGTCTGCGAGTCTTTGTGAAGCCTTCCAGGTCGATTCGTTGGCGATGTCGTCGTCATTGAACGAACCGAATAATGTATTGCCACTGGATCTGCCTATGAGGAAGTGGTTTGGTGTAAGCGCTTCTTCGGCGGTGTCGAGTGATACCGGCGTCAATGGTCTCGAGTTTACTGTGTGTTCTGCTTCGAGTAATAGTGTATGTAACACTTCTTCGCGCGGACTTCGCTCTTTTAGTGTGACCGCCAGTGCAACTTTGATTGATTTTACTAATCTTTCCCACGATCCGCCCATGTGTGGGGCGCCGGGGGGTATGAATTTCCATTGTATTTGTCTGCTTTCAACGTCATGTTTTAGCCCTTCGTTACATTCGTGCGCTAGTTCTCTGTCGGCGCCAACGAAGTTAGTACCGTTGTCGCTGTATATAACGCTCGGTTTGCCTCTTCGTGCTATAAACCTTCTTAGGGCCATGATCATTGAAGATGATGATAATGATGCAGCGAGTTCTAGATGTACTGCGCGTGTGGTGAGACAAGTGAATAGAGCTCCCCATCGTTTCTCATGGCGTCTGCCTATAGTTACAGTCATCGGTCCGAAGTAATCTACTGCCGAGCAGGTGAATGGCGGCTGATTGTGTGCTAATCTTTCTTTTGGTAGATTACCGTGTGGCGCTGTCTGCGGTTTATTGCGGTATACTTTACACCACTGGCATGAATGTACGAGTTTTCGTATAGTGCGGCGAAGTGCTAATACATAATACTTTTGTCTGATTTCGTTAATGACAGTTTCGTGATTGGCGTGGTTAAACTGACAATGTAGATGCATTATTAATAGATGCGTTATATAGTGTTTGGCATCTATTATTGCAGGTTGGTTGTATGCACTGCTTATGTCTGAGTGTGCTTCTAGGCGGCCATCAAGGCGTAATATGCCGTCTTCATCGATTTTCATGCATACATTTTTCAGTCGAGATTGACGTTCGATAGGTTCGTTATTTTTCAGCCTATGTATCTCTGATTGAAAACTGTCTTCTTGAATTCGTTTGATTAATAGCTGTTCTGCTCTTGAGATAAACTCGTGATCTAGTGGGGCGTGGGCCGTCTTAGTAGGTGTGATATTGGGCCGCACATTTTGTGCCTTCTTCGGCGTTTTTACGAGTCGCTTCATGGCATATACTTGTGATGATTCATGCCTGTTTACAAGTCCTTTGAATAAGTGAGTAGCCTGAAGGACGCGTGCTGTAGCGTGAAGTAGGCGGGACCAAGTCGAAAATCTCTTTTCGTCGATCAGATGTGCTACCGTCTTGGCGCGCACAGTATGAACGCGGCCTAAGGGGGTTTTTCTTTCTTCGGAGATCTTGTCCGGCGAGGTTGGGAGTGAGCCAGAAGGGACGTGGGGGGTTACAAGGTTGGAAACGCGACTTATAGGTAACTTATTTTCTATTTTATCGCAGGGCCAGGAGGTAGGATCGAGTAGTAGGAAGCGCGGTCCTTTATACCATCTGTGGTTCGAATTGAAGTTACTAGGTACGTGTCGCGTGGCGTCGTCCGCTACGTTCTCTTTTGTCGGCACCCACCTCCAGTCATGTGGGCGGGTACTCTCTTCGATTTCAGCTAATCTGTGAGCTACGAATGGTTTGAACGTCCTAGGGTCGGCTTTAATCCATGCTAGCACTGTGCGTGAATCCGTCCAATACGTTGTACTTTTAGTTTCATACGTCATTTCTTGTTTTACCGTCGCGGCTAACCTACATCCTAACACCGCGGCTTGAAGTTCTAATCGCGGCACGGATACTGGTTTTATCGGCGTTACTTTGGCTTTGGCGGCTATTAGATTGACGCTTACGGTGCCGTCCGATAAGACTGATCTTAGGTAGATTGCCGTTGCGTACGCGCGTTCGCTCGCGTCGGTAAATACATGTAATTCAGATTTTTCTAGATTCGCGGTGGGTGGTATGTACCTCGGTACTTCTAAGTCTTGTAAACTTTTTACGTGCGTTAACCAAGTTTGCCATTGCTGCTCTATTTCGCTAGGAACGTGATCGTCCCACCCTATGCCGGATCGCCATATGTCTTGTATGATAGCTTTGCCTTGGATAGTAATCGGCGATGCTAGACCTAATGGATCGAACACGGACATTACGGCGCTGGACACCTCGCGTTTCGTGGGCGCGCGTTCGCCGTCGATGGCTTGTATGGGCGTGTTACGTAAGTTTAAAGCGAAACTTAGCGAATCTTTATCTATTTTCCAAATCAGTCCGAGAGTGCGCTCCCACTGGTCCTTGTTACCGAGTAGGGCGCTCTGCGCGAGGCTGTGTTCGCTAACTGATTTAATCGCGGCGGGTTCGTTACTTGCCCAATTTCTGAGCTCCATTTTCGCGTTTTTATGAATTAAATCTACCTCGCGTACTATTTTTTGTGCTGTTTCTACGTCAGGAAATGCCATTAGGTAGTCATCTACGTAGAATTGGCGTTCGATAGCGCGTGCCGCCTCTGGATATAGGTGGGCGTGTTCTTGGGCGTTACGATTTTTTACATATATTGCACTACACGGTGATGAGGTCGCTCCGAATATTAGTGACGTCATGCGATATTCGCGTGGAGCTTCGTGTGGTGATTCGCGCCATAGAAAGCGTAAACTGTCGCGGTCGGCTTCCCGTATTAAGACTCTAAGAAACATTTCTTTTATGTCGCCTATTACGGCTATAGGGCCTTCGCGAAAACGTATAAGAACGCCGAATAAACTTTGCAATAAATCGGGGCCCGATAAAAGCGCGTCGTTCAAACTCGTGCCGTTTGATCTCGCCGCCGCGTCGAATACTAGTCGCTCTTTCTTTTTCTGCGGATGTATAACAGTAAAGTGCGGCAAGTACCAAAGTTTTTCTGAGGCTGTACTGTCGGGCGCAGGTTCAGCGTAGCCCTTTTCAAACAAATTGTTTATTTGTTTGTGGTATTCCTCTTTGCTGTCGGGTTTTCGTTCTAATTTTCTTTCTATGCTTGTGAGACGTCGTTCGGCTTGCTTCCTACTTTCGGGCATAGTAGTGAAGTTAGGTTTCCATAGTAATCCTACTTCGAATTGCCCGTTAGGTAGTCTATTCGCCGTTTCGTCTAGTATTTTTAGCGCTTGTGACTCTGTGTCGTTCTGCGGCTGTTTAGGCTGTATGCCTAGCGAGTCTAGGCTAAAGTGATCTTTTATTAGATCGTCTATCGAGCCCGGTGGCGCTGTCGGCGCTACGTAGTTAACAAGCGCGACGGGTTTGTGTTGGCTAGTTGAGAAGCCATGTAGTACCCAACCTAACCATGTGTTGGAGGCTACAGGTTGAGTAGGTTTTCCCGTTTTGATTTCCCTTGAAATTATTAAATGCCAATTGTCTTGCCCAATTAATAGGGTCGGTTTGGCGTTGGCGTATGTTATTTCGTCTTGTATTTCCGCCAGATGGGCGCACTGCGCTACTAAGCTTTCGGTCACGTTTTGCGGTGGCAGATTAAGCTTTGTGATGGTTTGCGCTTGTAGGTTTTCCATGTTTCGCGAATATAAACCTTTTATTTTAAGGTTTAGTTTGAAAGAGTCGTTTTCATCGATCTTTTCTCCGCCTATGCCTTCTATGCGCAGCGCTTCAGTGGCGCCTTTTGGTGCTATGGCGAGTGCGGTTTCTCTTTCGATAAGCGTCATTGTCGAGCCTTCGTCCAATAACGCATATGTTTGGATTTTGCCTGTTGGACCGAATAGTTCGACCGGGACTACCTTTAAGTACGCTCGTCTTTCGCTATTTTGATTATTGACTGACGCGACTTGAGCTCGTTTAACTTTCTGTTCGCTAGACTTATCGGCGCCGTTGCCGTCCTTGCTTTCCCCGCGCGGGGCGACGGGGGAGGGGGTAGCCTCTTTGTTCGCTTTGGGATCTTCGTCGTTAGAATAATGTAAAAGTTTGTGGTGTTGCTTCTTGCAGCCGTTTTTACCGCAGGGCTTTGCTTTACAGTTCTCTCTGCGGTGCGTTCCCTTTAGGCAGCGAAAACAGATGCGAGTCGACCGTGCAACTTCCCACCTTTCCGATACATTTTTCTTTGCAAACTGTTCACAATCTGTAAGATAGTGACTGCTTTTGCATAGCGAACATTGATTAGGCTTAGCCTTCATGGCGGCGAAGACTTTGAAACGCTCGTATTCGCTGTCCGAGGCGCTGTCCGATTCGTACGAACGGTTCTTGTTTTGCGAGTCGTTCTCGCTTTCGCTACGCGCCGCGGGGGCGCCACGAGACGTCTTTACGGCTGTTACGGTGTGACGTGATACGTAGCATTCTTCGTCGCTCGATTCGGACTCGGATTGCGAACTTTCGTATTTGTT
The DNA here is from genome assembly GCA_948473455.1 of Teleiodes luculella. Classification (NCBI taxonomy): domain Eukaryota; kingdom Metazoa; phylum Arthropoda; class Insecta; order Lepidoptera; family Gelechiidae; genus Teleiodes; species Teleiodes luculella. The sequence goes on along the minus strand of OX419609.1, from coordinate 6,859,096 downwards.
GTATTTAGACTTCGTCGCGACGTTAACTAACCGACGGCGCGGTACTAATTTGAAGCGTTTCGGTTTTTCTTTCGACTTTTCCTCGCGTTTGCCACGTACAGGCTGTCGCGCCATGGCGCCGTAGCTATCTATTAGGTCGTCGAGATAATATGACATTATTTCTAAGTCGGGCTGTACGTTGTGCTCGCGTAGGTACCTGTGCCAACCGAATCGAATGAAAACGCTGAGTTTATCTTCTATCTGAGTTAATAATTCAGGCGCATTCATATATCGCCTTTCGCCGACGGAGTTTATAATGGACACTGCGTTAGATACGCGGCTAGCGAACTCGCTTATGTTGTGTCCGTCCTCAGCTAATTTAGGCATGCGCTTGATTCGTTCTAACTCAGTCAAAACGATCTGTTCCGAGCGGCCGTACCGTTTTTCTAGGACGCTCATTATCTGATCTGGGTGGTGAGCTGTGTGGATGAGTGCTCGCACTGTTTCCCTAGCCGGGCCGCGTAAGGCTTTACGTAGTCGCGCTACGTTCTGAACGTCCGTGTACGCGTCCCTACTATCGCAATAGACAGAGCTAAAGCCTACCCACTCGCTCACGTCGCCGTCGAAGTGAGGGAGTTCGTCTAGAAATCTAGTGCTTGTACGTTTATCCGACTTGGCGCTGCCGAGCGCCTTGGCTAACGACTGTGCTAGAATTTCTAGTCTATCCACGTCCGATAAGCTAGTGCTTGGTTCTGGCTGTTGCCTAGATCTATCGCGGTGCGCTCTATAGCGCTGGTCATTGTCTTGTCTGTCGTTGTTAGGTCTTGTGTAATGGGACCTAGGTTCGGGGTGTGCGTTATTAGATTGTGGGTTAGGCCCCTCAAAATAAGACCTAGCAAATGGTTGTAAATCTATAAGATTCGTGGTTGGTCCGTTAAAATGAGACCTAAATTCGCGTTGATGTACGCGGCTATGTTCACGTTCGTTCTGGGCGTTGATTAAATAAGCTCCTCTCTCCCCCCGAGGGACCTCAGTATCGAGGGGCGTTTCTACTGCACGACATACAGGTGCTGCAGGCGCGGTCGTATGTACCCATTGTTCCACGTGTATACTATGAAACGTTGGATTTTGCGGCTGCCTAACTGCGTCGTTTCCGCTCTCGTTTGCAGATTCGTCTGTGGAATCTAACTGGGCTAACTCTAATGTAGTCCTAGCTAGCGCTTCCTCTTCGCGTTTACGCTCCAAAGTCAGGCGTCGGACCTCCATCTCGGCCTCGAGCCTGCGCCTTTGAGAGCGCACGGATGACGTACTACCAACCGATCGCGTCGTAAATATCGCGTTCTTTAATCGCTGTCCGTTCTCCCGTGAATTTACTGTGGATGCGTGATTCCTATTCTCGCTTCCTACTTCCTGGTTATCATTTGAAGTTGTCGCAGTACTAGTATGTGGGAGGGCGCTCTCCCCAGACGGTGCACTCCATGTGTGCGTGTCCGAGGAAGCTGCCGCTCGCGACGTACTAGGCTGCGGCTCGTGCATCATAGATCGCGTAACCCTACGATCTCCCGAAGGCGTATGATACACTTCTGAGTGATGCATGACTGTGCGTCAGAGTACCTACAACCTACCGTGTGGTGTGTACCTACTGTGAGGTGTGTACCTAACTTGTTCGGTTGAGACACCTAAGGGCACCGAACAACGGAGGTGAGAGCCTTGTTAAGGTTAGTGGACGAAACAATCTAGTCGCTAGATAGACCGGTGGGGACGCCAGTACTACCCGTCGCATGAACTCGGCCTCCAGCCTCGAGCACAGAGTTAAACCTCGACTGACAATCTCTAGTATGAGATTTGTCTTTCTCCGTACAACTCTGCCTTTAGTCTGAAGTCAAGCAAAGATAATTCGTGGTCCACGTCTTAACTGAAGGCCGGGGTAATCTAGGTGTGCATACCCGATCAGCACACACTCACATGAATCACTCCGGTGTGGCGCCGCGCCGTCGCTTCGCTTCCGGCTGGTTGGCGCCGCCCGCCGCTGGCTTCACTCTAGCTGCACCCTTGCTTCGGCGATGCACCCTTGCCGCCTCCTTGCGTCTGATGGCTAGCCGTCCTCTGGTGCCGCCTCGGTATCTGTAACAAGAACACAACTGTATATCCGGCTCGAAGGACCATGCAACTTGTCAAGCCTCCATCCGAGCTTGGCTGGCCGGATACAGCTGCTTCCACGATTCCTAGATACACAAGATATATATATATGTATATATACAGCACGTAGACCGGGCGACTAGCCCTTACCATAAGTACATTACCTCGTTACCGTCACAGCACTTCACACGTGCATTAGTTTTACCGGGATAGGGTAAGAGACGTGAAGAAAACACCAGGATTATGGATTCCAAGGTCCTCAGGGCAAGGCAGGCGACTGGTTCAGGGTGCAGGGTGCAGCTACTATTGAGTTTCCGCGGCTCTCTTCTTTTCAGGCTATCTTGTTCCTTATTGCCTCTGCTTGAAGATACATTTTGCCGTGGCAAGATTTACCTTGAAGGATCGAGCATGACGTATGAGAGAGCCGCGTCTAAGCTGCCCGTTTGAGCGCGGGCTAGCGTTATTTTGTACTATGCGCACTGCCTTTCCCATTGAATATCTCATTTATTCATTTATTTACAATGTTTTACATATGTTTTTCAGAAAGAACACAACTTTTATAATACAGAAAACATATTTTAAAACCATCAAGTTAATTAATTAATAAAATATAGCAAGATTAAGGCAAAATTTTACAAGAATTTACTTTATACAGTTTAGCTAATTTCTTTATTTTACATTAAAAAGAGGAATTTAATAGATTGCCTTATTTATTTCTAACATCCTAACTGTATTTAGAAAGATTCTGTTTCAGAAGTGTATCATACGCAAATGTGAATTTTGTTTGCTTATTAAATAATTCATTTATGTACCAATCTTAATATTAATGTGTATGGCGATAAACATCGCGGTTATATATGAGAATAAATGTGAGTAAAAATGATAACTATGTAAATAATATGTGAAATCGAAAAGTAAAAATTTAAATTGAACATAACACGAAATTGAACATAAGACAAATAATAAAAACGTAGAAATGAAATCTTATATCTATAATCATGTATTATGTACTAAAAGGAAGTAAATAAAGGGAAAAACAACGAAAATAAATACCTTTAATAGGTCTCCAAATACATTTCTTATAAGTAACTAGATTAACATGAAAATTGAATAATAGAACTTAATATCTACAAGGAAATGAGTAAACCAAATGTAATTATAATATAATTTAATCAAATTCTTATTTACAATCAAAATCGAAGTCATTATCGATGGAGTTTTGCTGCTGTCGCATATTTCGAGATGTCGAATATTACTTTTTCGAATATTATACATTTGATATTTTTCTTATGTAGCTGACAGCATTATATATTGGAAATAACAAAGCAAAACGATGTTAAACATGTATTTTAAGGTAAAAAATGACTTTAAAGTGCACGGCTCTTCTAAAAGGTAACGCTCGGTTACCCCCACTTGTGGCGCCACCTGGTGGCGAAATTTAGCGTAAGTTGTTTGCTCATCTTATGAGAGCCATGTACTTGAGATAATCTTATCGGTTTTGCTTTGTTTGTCTATGTAATAGCGTTATATGCTTTCCTATATACAATATTATATCGTTCTTATAAGAATTACGGACATATTAGAATCCAATTGGACATTAGTGATGTCTTGTAAGAGCGTAAATTCTTATAGGAAGATTGCGAGTAAAGTACATAAGCTAACTAAGTCTATTACAGAGTTTGTCGTTAGAGGGCCGGGACGAGGCGGGGTAGGCGGGGGTTCACGGAGCGGTAAGGTTCACAATGTTGGTTCGCCGACATGTTTCTTATGTAATAAATAGAAATAGCAGGTTGCTTTACTCATATCCATGGTCTAAGAAAACAAGGTCTAACCGTTAGACCACGTGACTGACACAAGCCTACGTCATTTTGCTCTGTCCATCCTTGTTTAATACACGCATTCGACAAGGATGAATAGGCAAAATGACGTAGTCTCGTGTCAGTCTCGTGGTCTAATGGTTAGACTTTGTTTTCTTAGACCATGCTCATATCATACGTTCATATTGTTACAGACAAGATGGCGTCTGCTTCGCGTCTAGCAGCGCTGCGCACGCTCATGGCGAGCCAGCCAACAGCGCTCGCCGCCTACATCATACCCACAGCTGATGCACACAACGTAATACACATACACACACACACACTAACACGCATATACACACCCACCCCCACACATACAATATATAAGCAAGCCAGCCAACAGCGCTCGCCGCCTACATCATACCCACAGCTGCTGATGCACACAACGTAAGACACAAACACACACACATACACTAACACGCATATACACACCCACCCCCACACATACAATATATAAGCAAGCCAGCCAACAGCGCTCGCCGCCTACATCATACCCACAGCTGCTGATGCACACAACGTAAGACACATACACACACACACACACACTAACACGCATATACACACCCACCCCCACACATACAATATATAAGCGAGCTAGCCAACAGCGCTCGCCGCCTACATCATACCCACAGCCGATGCACACAACGTAAGACATACACACACACTAACACACATATACACACACCTACCTACACACACACACACACACACACACACACACACACCCACACACACACACACACACACACACACACACACACACACAACCACAAACACTCACACACACATACATAAACCACAAAATATACTTTATATTTTTTTAAATATTCAACATAATTTATTGTTTATTAATGCCATCTATCTATTTATCAAAAAAACTTTGATATTTCGGGGTCAGATAATCCCTCATTCACCTTAACATCATTCTGTTGATTTGAAGGCGACACTTTTGCATAACCTAGAATTCGAAATGTACGAATCATAGAACAATGAGCAAGTCGCAAGTATCGCTCTATTTGGCATCCATCGCTGCTCACCCATACACTTCCTTTACCCAGTCAGAGTACATAGCGCCAGTGGACGCGCGGCGCGAGTGGGTCTCCGGATTCACGGGGTCCGCCGGCACGGCCGTGGTGACGTCACAGGCTGCGCTCGTCTGGACTGATGGACGGTACTACACGCAGTTTGAAAAAGAAACTGACGCGAAGATATGGACGCTCATGAAGCAGTGTAAGTAATGCCACAGAATACCTGCCAAATAGTTCATCATCTCAGCCTGTAGACGTCCACTGCTGGACTGCTGCCTCCCCCAAGGATCTCCACAATGATCGGCCCTGCTTGGCCCGCATCCAGCGGCTTCCCGCGACCCTCACCAGATCGTCGGTCCACCTCGTGGGGGGCCTGCCCACACTACGTCTACCGGCGCGCGGTCGCCATTCAAGAACCTTTCCACCACCAAACCTTCTTCCCTCCCTTTCCTCCTCCCTCCCTACCAAACCTCTTTCCTTTCCTTACCAAATAGTTATTTTGTTATTATTAAAGCCTAACCAAAGAAATAAGAAACCTGCTCAGGGGGCGCCACGTGTATGTTTTTACGACTATGGCAACAATTTACCTTATAAAATTAGTTCCATAGAAATTCCGCAATATGGCGAGGTTTGTTATTTCTTTAGTCGGGCTTTATTCTTATAATTCAAATAAATAGCAACCCTAGCTTTGTTACAATAAGGTGCAATTTAGATCGTACGGCACTAGCTGAAACCATAGAATGTGACAGAATACCAAATAGTAGCCCCTACAGAAGATTCACTTAGCGAAATAATTCAAATAATTAGCAACCCTATTTCAGTTACAATAAAGTGCAATTTAGATCGCACGGTACTAGCTAAAACCACAGAATACCAAATAGTACCTAGTCCCTACAGAAGATTTATTCAGCGATATAATTCAAATAATAATTAGCAACCCTAGTTCCGTTACAATAAAGTGCAATTTAGATCGCACGGCACTTGCTAACACTGAATACCAAATAGTAGCCCTTATAGAAGATTCGCTTTGCGAAATAATTCAAATAAATAGCAACCCTAGTTCCGTTACAATAAAGTGCAATTTAGATCGCACGGCACTTGCTAACACTGAATACCAAATAGTAGCCCTTACAGAAGATTCGCTTTGCGAAATAATTCAAATAATTAGCAACCCTAGTTTCGTTACAATAAAGTGCAATTCAGATCGTACGGTACTAGCTAAAAGCACGAGTTGCTGCGTCTCTTATCGCATATCGCATATCGCGCCTCTCTACTATGAGTAACATGTTAAGTTCCCTATCTAACACCTCCCGGGGGGGCGCACAGATAGTAGTGCAAAATATACTAATTTATTAATTTCTTTTGTACTGTTTCATTTTGGTGTCAATAAAAATAAAATAATAATACATTTATTTCTGGAAATACAGTACTGGCAGTAAATACAGTAAATACAGTTCTGGAATACAGTGCTGGCAGCACATACAGTTACCCTTTTAAACTAACAATACAGTTTTGTTTAAAACTATAATTTACAGATACTTGCTTACATAAAATAGGTAGGTAATGGGCTCAATTCAGCGTGGCCGCTAAAATATCTAAATTTAAGTTCTTATATCTCTTTCATTCATATGGGAATCAAAAAGGATGGGGAGATGTGTAGGGGATGTTAATGTCCTACTTGATGTTGGAGGAAAAGGGAAGATCTTCCACCGGGCATGGTGGTGAGCCCGGGGACCCGCGGTCCAACTGTACTTTGTTGGAACTTGTATTTATTCAATGTCTTGCGAAAACTTCGATAGCGCGTTTCAGGCTACGGCTTCTGATTGGTTGCGCTTCTAATGACGTATGTGACGTAGGCATTGTTTACAACATGTGGCTGCAATCGGATGCTTTCTGCAGTGTCAGCTTATTGTAGCGCGCGCGGTATTCGCTGAGTCAGGCGCGCCGCTACATTACTCCCCCTCCAACAGGAAATGACTCCAGTCATTTTCTCGTGCCAGGATACGTTCGACGGCATGGTGATGCCGGAACCTCAGTGCAGCCTCGGATCAGCTCCGGTGTGGACCAAGTATGTCGCCTTGAGTCGCAAATGCCCGTGCTGAGAGTATGCAGTTTCTTCAAGCCGTAGGATGCGTAGTTGCTTTTGCCGCTGTCTATGAATCCATTTGATGCTTGGTAGTCGTCTGGCGTGATCCATATGTGTTCAGAAGGTCATCTTCGCGTTCTGATGTCGGTGGTCACCAATGTAGGGAATGTTAGCCGACTTGCGGTTGGAGGGAAAGGGGAGATCTTCCACCGGGCATGGTGGTGAGCCCGGGGACCCGCGGTCCAACTGTACTTTGTTGGAACTTGTATTTATTCAATGTCTTGCGAAAACTTCGATAGCGCGTTTCAGGCTACGGCTTCTGATTGGTTGCGCTTCTAATGACGTATGTGACGTAGGCATTGTTTACAACATGTGGCTGCAATCGGATGCTTTCTGCAGTGTCAGCTTATTGTAGCGCGCGCGGTATTCGCTGAGTCAGGCGCGCCGCTACAGATGAATTAATGTAATTTTGAATTAATGATATTTATAATAAGCAGCGCAGCTGTCAAATTCACCTTAATTTAATCGGGATGTTTCTAAATTCCTGCTAAATTACGCGTAAAATCGAAGTTTGACGTGACTAAATATAGGTTGGCAATCACCTGTCCCTTTTCGTTCTTAAGAACGTGAAAGAGTCATAACAACTTAAATTTAGATATTTTAGCGGCTACGCAGAATTGAGCCCAAAGGTTTCTGGCTCCCAAACTAGAATACTCTGTGCTATGGGTGGCCAGGTCTTTCGTTCCATAAAGATTGTTGTATTGTGATGTATTAAAAGAAATAAATGGTGCTATTCGCAGCCCTGCCCGACACTCCGTCGATAGAGAAGTGGCTGACCACCCACCTCTCCAGCGGCGCAGTAGTGGGCGCGGACCCTCACACCATGACGAGGGAGGAGTGGACCCCCATTGAGGTACTGTACGAACCGGCCCTAATGGTGGAAGCAAGGAAAACAACGTAGGAATTTAAATAGAGCATTATATATTACTAACTTATTAAGGGGCTACCCAAGGCTAAGTGGCGCCGCCCTCTGTTAAAAAATAATTACTCGCGAAGTATATTTTTTTCTAAAATCCGGACGGTCATTTTGAAGTTGGCGTGCTATAGGATATATAGGGGCCATAAACTGTATTTATTATAGTCCGCTGTAGTTACAGATAGAAAAGTTGCTAAAACGGCCACTTTTGTCAAATTTTCTATCTGTAACTACAGCGGACTATAATAAATATAGTTTATGGCCACTATATATCCTATAGCACGCCAACTTCAAAATGACCGTCCGGATTTTAGAAAAAAAAAATACTTCGCGAGTAATTATTTTTTAACAGAGGGCGGCGCCACTTAGCCTTGGGTAGCCCCTTAACGAGAATATGTAAAAAGCCTTGGGAACAGAAAAATACGCGCGGGCTACGGTTATCTCTTTAACATCAACGAAACTTTTCATAATTAAATGGCTCAAAACGCGGAAAGAGGCTGCCAGTACGAACGCGGCGAGCATGTAGGACGCATGCACGCCACAGTACCCTGGCCACGCTTACTTGTGGGTTCCGAGTCCGCAGTTTACTTGCTTTATAAATTAAGCCGCATAAAGCCTCGGTCAAATTTAGCGAATAGTCGCTGCGATTGCATTCGCAGCGAAAAGCCCTGTCACACTGAGCGAGTTCTTGCTGTGTGTGACCGAGGCTTAGGCTGCTTTTCCACCAGAGCTGTGCGAGGTAGCTAAGCGGTGTGCGGGGAAAAAATCCACCAATAGAATCACTTAATTTTCCTAGCCTAGTGATTCTATTGGTGGATTTTTTCCTCGCACACCGCTTAGCTACCTCGCACAGCTCCGGTGGAAAAGCAGCCTTAAGCCTCGGTCACATTTAGCGAATAGTCGCTGCGATTGCATTCGCCGCGAATAGTCCTGTCACACTGAGCGAGTTCTCGCTGTGTGTGATCGAAGCTTAAGGACTTTACCACAGCTTCGCGCGACGTGCGGCGCGAAATGTGGTGCGATGGTAGGCCACAGCTCGCAACGTATTCGCTCTACAGACCGTTCACCGTAAGTTGCCCCCCGCTGCCATAGTACAACCAACCATCATAGCCATGGTCATCTATAGTATAGTGGATAGCCTGTAAGCGCGATGCCGCATACATCCACCGCCGCCGAGCTGTGGCCTACCATCGCACCGCCCTTCGCGCCTCCGGCACAGAATACAGAGGAGCAGAAGATTCACTTGGGATAAAAATTTAAATTAAATGCTGCTTTAATTCCATAACAATAAAGTGCGATTCAGATCGCGCGGCGCCAATTTACCTACCGCAGTTGTTGCATCTCATCTATAGCTATTGCTCACTTCTTCTGACTCATGGTTATTATATCGTCCGGCCCGTCCGGACGGGCAGTGGATGTACTTGCAGCGCTTTGCTTATAGCCGGGAGTGAAACAAGCCTGCCTCCGGTGTCTTCGCAGTTCGCGCCGCTGGTCGCGCGAAGCTGTGGCCAGGCCCTTAGTCGACCACGCTGGCCTATTGCGGGTTGGTCAACTTCACACACAACCTTTGAATTAAGTACTTCTCAGGTGTGTGCAGGTTTCCTCACGATGTTTTCCTTGGAGCGCCCGTAGGAGTGAATTTCGAAGTGCGAATGCCCAACCGCATGTGCTAACTTCTGTACATTGTGACGGACCAATGTGTCCAATGTGTCGAAGACACATTGGTCCGTCACAAGGCTTGAACCCGCGCACTTCCGAATGGAAGTCGGCGGCCCTAGCCACTTTACCACCGACGCTCTAAGTATTATAGTACTTAAGTATAACTAGGTTCCCGCCCCGCGGTTCCGCCAGCGTTATCAGGTTTTCTCGTGGGAATACGTTATTTTCCCGCGGTAAAAAGTGGCCTATGTGTTAATCCAGTGTGTCAGCTAACTCCTTACCAAATTTTATTAAAATCGCTCCAGCCGTTTAGACGTGAAGAAGTAACAAACATACACACTCAACTCACATACACACACACTTCACCCAACAGAAAGCCCTTAAAAAAGCAAGCATGGAGTTAAGAGCAGTGCCCAATAACCTAGTAGACGAGGTGCGGGTGACATTAGGGGACCCGCCCCCGGCCCGCCCCCGCAATGACGTCACACCCCTACCGGTCAAGTACACGGGCAGAACTGCAGGAGAGAAGGTTAGAGAGTTGAGAGAGAAGATGGCGGAGAAGAAAGCTGCGGCGCTTGTTATTACTGCCTTGGATGAGGTGGCTTGTGAGTAATGAAATGAAATGAAATATGTTTTATTCGAAGTAAGATTTTACAATCACTTTTCGACGTCGAGGCGGGTTCACAAGTACTGGCACCGTTATAGCATTTAGAAGAACGAAACGAATGCTCAACTGAGTGAACTCGTGGTGGAACGTATGCTTTAACAAATGAATGATTGAACGAACGAATGAATGAATGAACAAATTAATGAAAATTTGGGAGCAGAGGCATTCGATTGGATTCATGGTCTAAGAAAACAAGGTCTAACCGTTAGACCACGTGACTGACACAAGCCTACGTCATTTGTGCGCTGTTTATCCTTGTCTATTAACACGCACTCGATAAGGATGAACAGCGCAAGATTACGTAGGTTTGTGTCAGTCACGTGGTCTAATGGTTAGACCTTGTTATCTTATACCAGCGGTCGGCAACACGCGGCCCGCAGATTCCTTACTTGCGGCCCGTGTATGTTTTGTAAAAAAGTCATAAATGTCAAAATAAATGCATTAAGTAATGGATAAGCGCGCTAATAATTAATGGATAAATGCATTAATGAACGTGATTGATCTCCAAAAGCTCAAATGATGCTCTTAAAAGCTCTAAACTTTGTATAAATGCTACTTAGTAGTTTTCATTTTTGAATGATTTACCGGTGGTTATTTTTCTAGCTATAAAGCCCAAACGTATAAACATAATGTAAGTAGTTAAGTTTGTTTTAACAATTTTCAATAGCATTTTTATTTTTTCTGTGGGATATGACCAATTATACAGGTATATTGGGCTTCTAGGGTTAATATCACAAGTGCGGCCCGCCTTTAGTTTATTTTTCCAACTTGTGGCCCTTGCCTGCCAAAAGGTTACCGACCGCTGTCTTAGACCATGGATTGGATTAATAAATGATTATTAATTTAATAAATAATTTGAAATTAGGTGAAAATAAATTCGATTAAACGAATGAAATGAATGAACGGACGAATGAATGATTGAATATTAATTGTATGATATGTTTATCAGACACTCTAAACCTCCGCGGCTCCGATATCGAGTACAACCCGGTGTGGTTCTCGTACTTGGTAGTGGCCCCCGATGACGTCACGGTGTTCTGGGGGCAGGGGGCGCTGCCGCCCGCGGTGGGGGCGCATTTGAAGGAGGAGGGGGTCGCCAATGTGGCCGCCAAGCCGTACGACCAAGTTGAGGAACATTTGAGGGATTTGGCGGTGAGTTATCTATACCAATATTATAAAGATATTTTTAAATTATAATCGACTAGCTTCCCGCCGCGGCTCCGCACGCGTTAATAGTTTTTCCCGTGGGAATGAGGAATTTTCCCGCGGTAAAAGTTAGCCTATGTTCTTCCGCAAGGTCTATTCTATCTTTGTGCCAACTCCGCCCGCTTTAACATTTTTTTCCGTGGGAATGAGAAAATTTCTTGCGGTAAATTGTAGCGTATCTTCTTTCCTAAGGTCTATTCAAACTTTGTGCCAAGTTTCACCAAGATCGGTTCAGTACTTTCGGAGTATTTTCAATTATTAGGAATATTTTACGTATTTTTTTCACACCTTGGGTTACATTATTGAAGTTTTAGTAAGGATCCCTAATTTTTTGAAAATAAAATATGGCCTATGTTACTCAGGGTGAATGTAGCTTCCCAACAGTGAAAGAATTTTTGAAATCGGTTCAGTAGTTTCGGAGCCTATTCGATGCAAACAAACAAACAAACAAAAAAACAAACAAACAATCAAACCTTTCCTCTTTATAATTATTATATAGATTATATAGACTAGCGACCCGCCCCGGCTCCGCACGGGAAAATGGTTATTGTGGGTTATCCTTAAGTATATTATGCATGTATTATACATATAAACTTTTCTCTTGAATCACTCTATCTATTAAAAAAACCGCATCAAAATCCGTTGCGTAGTTTTAAAGATTTAAGCATACATAGGGACATACGGACAGAGAAAGCGACTTTGTTTTATACTATGTAGTGATAGTGAAGCGAAAAATTAAGATCATTGCGCTTGGGCAGGGACTTCCCGCACCTCCTGGGCTATCCGGGCCGTACACAAGCACTACCAATTATACCATTAAGTCTTCGTACAAGCCCAACGAAATAATTCAACGCCTCTATTTTTACTATGTGCTTTAGAGTGCACACAGCTCCATCTATCTTAGGTTACTATGAACCAATATGGACACTCGTGCTTTCAAATTGCATTGAAAATATCACAAGTACGATGTCGCCGACTCGATCAATAGTTTATGAGTACTTCTTTGAGCACCCTCAAAACGTGGTCACAAGGTCTTAATTCCTAAACTATCGAACATACAGTGTTGGAACTAAATATAGATAATTCCTCATATAATTATGCGTACGATTTTAACATAAAACATATAAAATCATGTATAATATTTTGAAAAATAATATTTCAACGTCGAAAACGGGATCAAAATAGTCGTTCTTCGCAGGTCACACTTGGTTCGCGCTCAAAGTAATCCTTGATAAGTTTTGCATTTAATGCGTAATCGTATAATTTATTACGTGGAATGAATAGTTTTTTAACTAGGCACATATTTATAAAAGAATATTCATTCTATCTCTTTGTTTCGAAAAATTATATTATATAACATCTCTGTCACACGATTTCGCTGGTTTCGTGAGCGCTCAATGAAACTACACCTACCTTCCGAGAACGCAAACTTATCGCTGCAAATTTTAGCTTGCAGACACTTGGTAGTGATCCAGCATCAGTGGAGGACACCAGTGTACTCATCGCTTCAAAACTAAATAAATACGAGGTAAGTTATTCTTCGAATATTTTCAAGTTGGGCTGGTCATGTAACTTTCATGCGCATATGTAGAAAGATATGTTATGTCATTATCAAAAAATTCTTTTTAAGAAAAAGAAGATAGATCGAGCGAGTTTATTGTCATGTACTTCATTTGTAAACTTACTTATTACTTTTATCATAATTCTCAAAAATGTGTTATTTTTGTAACTTTCGTGGCCAAATTTTCGTGGACATTTGACCATGAAAGTTACCTGATGCACCACGAAAGTTACAAATGTCCATTAAATACTCCTTATTTCTTGTGATGCAGTAATTGCATTTGCCCCTAATTATACCGAAAGCTAGAAATAAAATATTCTAGCACGTTTGATGTGTTTTTTTCTATGTAATATGTAATTCTGTTTAAATGCTCTCTCGTAGCTAATTTCATAATTTAGTCAGCACAAAAGTCAGTTTTTTAATATTATTGAATGAGTAAAAACTTTCAAAGTCAACTTCTATAAGTTTTACTGTAAAATTTTGTTTTCAGATTACTTTCGAACGAAAACTATGCCATCACAGAGTTCAGAGGTGCGGCGGGGGAAGAAACATGCAATATCTCTGTTATTTGTTCATTGATTTACATTTAGTAAAAACTGTACACATTGGTTTTAGAGCTTTTTTAATTTACATATATTTATATTAGGATTGCATAATAAAAAAAAATCGCCACGAAGGTTACGCGGAGAATGTTTTCTGAAGAACTACTCTTATTGATTTTTAAAATAAAAAATAAAATAAAATATGTTTTATTGCTTTAACAATATTTTTCTTAATAATAACATAGATTGGAGCCTCCAGGTAAGCCAAGTAGGCCTGTGTTTGGAGGCACCGCTCTTCGTTAGCTATGTGTCAATAACACAGAATTCAGAATGCAGGCATTTTTGTTTTTGATTTTTTTTTATTCAGTCCCTGCCCAAGCTCTGATTATAATTTAATAGTTTATGCTAACAGGCGTCATCTGTTGAAAAATCAATCAACTAAGAGATTTTTTTAATTGTTTGTTTGCATTGAATAGTCTCCGAAACTACTGAACCGATGCTGCATGCTTATCGCGTGAATTTCGAGGTTAACTTACCTCAAGCATCACAAACCCTGTAGGCTTACTATGTAAGAAGCGACAAGCTCGAAAAGCTGTCAAACGCGACATAGTGACATTAGAGCCATAGTAGTTCTGCCAATATGTCGCCTTTGACAGCCTCTCGAGCCTGTCGCTTCTTAGGCTTACTACGTAAGAAGTGATAGGCTCGAGAAGCTGTCAAACGCGACATAGTGACATTAGAGTCATAGTAGTTCTGTCAATATGTCGCGTTTGAAATCTTCTCGAGCCTGTCGCTTCTTAGGCTTACTACGTAAGAAGTGATAGGCTCGAGAAGCTGTCAAACGCGACATAGTGACATTAGAGCTATATTAGTTCCAGCCTCTCGAGCCTGTCGCTTCTTAAGTAGTAAGCCTACTTGTGTCGGAATTATAGAACCGCCTTGGGCTTCCTTTTGTCTCTTCTACAATCTTTCTTTGCGAATAATCAGGTGATTCAGCCTGCAATGTCCTAGCCAAACTCTCTTTTTCGTCGAGGGTCAAAAAAACACTATCGTATGTTAAAATTTTTTAATGTTTTTGCTTTCAGAAAAAGTTGTCGGAGACTAGCGGGAACCATTCTGTTTGGTTGTCAAACGACGCGAGCGAAGCCATACACCGCGCCGCCGCCGGGGTGAGGTTACTGCGTTATTGACATTCTTAGATTTTCGCGGTTGTTAATTGCACTAACACACAATTTTACGGATTTTCTCCACCAGTTCTGCCGTGACCATGACCGGTGTAAGTAAGTAACCCGGTCGAAATATCGGTAAGCTCAATTTAAAAATAAATCGTGGAGAAAATGCTCATAACTATTAAGATTTAAAACGGGATATTTACCGTGGTATTTAATTTTGTTTTGTGTGAGTGCCCGATATTTCGATGCAGTTGTGGGTGGCTGCTATGGGCAAATATATCTGTTTACCTTCTTTCTGTGGCGTTTACTAATGTTTGTATAACTCGGCTCGATATTGCATCACCACTCAATACACTTACCAACAAACGTGAAAGTTTTAAAAAGTATATCGAAAACCCGTGAAAATGCGTGTTAAGCCATTGGATTTTTCTAAGTACATTTTACTACATGTTTGTTTAATTTTAAGAATAATTACTGTAAAATTAGTATTACTGTACTTGAATAAATATACTATTATTATTATCTACTCGTATATTAATCTTCTATTAAACTTCTTCTCAATCTCTCGTCTCCGAATCAATGACAGTCACGAAGACACAACCTTTGAATTACTTCGCAGGTGTGTGCAGGTTTCCTCACAATGTTTTCCTTCACCGTAAGAGCGTCGAATAAATAGTTAGCATCTATGTCCGCTCGTACTGCTGTCTTTTTTTTTACGTAATTCATTTTATTATTCATTATATGTATATTGCACTTTATTGTAACAGTGCTAGAGTTGCTATTTATTTGAAATGTTTCCAAGTGTGTCTTCTGTAGGGATTACTATCGGGTATTCTGTGGCCCTAGTAGTCCCTGACATAGTGAATGTGTTGTTTCAGCTGAACCACATATCGGAGCCGCTGGATCTGATATCGGAGGTGTCTCCCGTAGCTCTCATGAAGCTCATCAAAAACGACGTCGAACTTGAGGTAAAACACTGACCCTTTAGCTAGGATTATTAGACTTGAGCGTGAGGCCTCTGCCGCTAGATGCGATCTCTGGCGGATGCAAAGCTCGCTACCTGACCCATTCGTTCCGCCCGCCGAAAGCCTTCCCCCCGGATGCGAACTTCCGAGGACTGTTTGGAAGTCATTGAATAGACTCCGAATAGACGTTGGCCGAAGCAACGACAATCGCCTCCGGTGGGGATTCTTGGATGGATTGGAACTGAATCTGCGATGTGAGTGCGGAGTGACCCCTCAGACTATGGCCCACCTAACATCCTGTCCCGCATGCCCTGCCACTTGTTCGGCACTGGAGCTGATGAATGCTGCTGACAATGCTATCAGGGTGGCAGAATATTGGGCCGACAAAATATAGTAAATGACTTGCCATCGACACGAAAAGAAGAAGAAGATTAGACTTGAAATGAAATGAAATCATATATTTTGAACTGTTGGATACTTTAAATCTCTTAGTTAAGTCAAACAAATTTACATTTAGTGGCGATTTCAGCAAAGCAAAATATGCGGTCTTTTGTGGAGAAGAGCTCGCCGAATAAACTCCACAAGCGTCGCATCTTTTAAAAATTATATATTTTTTATGTTATAGGTACTTCTTTGTTAACAGCTCATATATGTCCCCACCGAGGGGCTCGAGCCTACCCTATAATTATAATATTATTATTATGTATTGTATAACAGGGTTTCCGTCGCTGCCACGTCCGCGACGGCATAGCGGTGGTCCGTCTGTTCCGCTGGCTGCACGAGAAGATCGACCACGGAGCCATCGTCACCGAGATACAGGCCGCCGACAAGCTGCTGCAACTACGCAAGTCAGTTCACATCGCTATTAGTTCCACTAGTCTAGCAGAGATGGCGCCACTTGCTACTGTCTGTATTATACATAGAGAAGATCGACCACGGAGCCATCGTCACCGAGATACAGGCCGCCGACAAGCTGCTGCAGCTGCGCAAGTCAGTTCACATCGCTATTAGTTCCATTAGTATAACAGAGATGGTGCTTGCCTCAGTCAGTTCTCTTTGCAAATAGTTCCATTAGTCTCACAGAGATGGCGCCACTTGCTGACTGTATTATACATAGAGAAGATCGGCCACGGAGATATCGTTACAGAGATACAGATTACATTAGATATGTTTTGTTTGTTTCATTAGCTTTCTATTCTTCTTTAATGTCGTTTTATGTTTCCTAAGAAAGAAACACTAATTTTTGTTCAAAATAAAACAAACAAAAGTTGACGAAACTATTTTTTGCATTATTTTTATTGCGTCACCATTTACGAGTATCTGCTCATCTTATGGTTCAAACATCAGCAGAATTTGCACCTGAGTAGTTTGTTAAATCTTTCAATCACCATTGTTTTGTTATGTGTAATAAGTTTATTTTGTAATAAATTATACTGGTCAACATAATTTTGTAATAAGAAGGAGCTTGCTAATTTCGAATAAGTAGTACCTACCTACATATTACCCCCCCCCCCCCATATTATCATCATTTTTGTTTTGATTCTATTAGGATTCTTTTTCGTGTAATAGCTATAATTATAAGTATGGACAATAATATCTTTTTATTCACTTTCGCATTCAAATAAGTTGTTTATTTGAAGAGCCTAGTACTTTTTTTCTGTTTTTTTGAGTAAATCGATTATCTAATAATGTCAGAAAAGTGGAAAAAATTGTAACATAAAAACTATTCGTATTGGAAGTATTCTGATTTGATTTCTATTATCTTCATCCTTGTCCTAAAGATAACTGGACAAAAGTTTTCATGTTACATGCAAAAAGTGATTTTTTGTAGACCGTTGTTATTATTATTCCATTGTTCGGACGGCTTCGTAGCCTAGTTGGTAGTACATCTGCCTACGAAGCACAAGGTCGCGGGTTCGAATCCCGCCCAGGGCAAACATTCGTGTGATGAGCACTTGTGTTTGCCTTGTGTCTGGATGTTGTATATTTATATACATCAGCTGTCTGACACCCATAGTACAGGCTTTGCCTAGTTTGGGGTCAGATGGCCATGTGTGAGATGTCCCACATATTTATTTTATTTATTACTAGCGACCCGCCCCGGCTCCGCACGGGAAAATGGTTATTGTGGGTTATCCTTAAGTATATTATGCATGTATTATACATATAAACCTTCCTCTTGAATCACTCTATCTATTAAAAAAAACCGCATCAAATTCCGTTGCGTAGTATTAACGATTTAAGCATACAAAGGGACATAGGGACTGAGAAAGCGACTTTGTTTTATACTATGTAGTGATAGTGATTATTATTATTGTTTAGAGACGAAGCGGACTTCATGGGTCCGTCGTTTGAGACCATCGCAGCGGCGGGAGAGCACGGCGCCATCATACACTACAGCCCTTCCAGGGAGGGGCCGCAGAAGGTCATCGAGAGCGGAGACATATTCCTACTGGACTCCGGAGGACAGTACAAGTGAGTCCAATCATGACGACGATGACAACGACTTTGGCGTATTGACATGACGTTGACAATGGATAAGAATAGAATAACATATTTATTTGCACACAGAACAAAATGTACAGTAAAAATACAAAGAAAAATAACAAAACAAGCAGAACAGACAACAATAACAATAGAATAGAATAGAAATAGAATATACTTTATTGCACACCAGTGATACATTACAATACAGTTACAACAACATATGTGTACAAATAGGCGGCCTTATTGCTAAAGTAGCAATTTCTACCAGGCAAGTGGCAACCCATGCAATAACAATACATGATGTTCTGGAAATTCGTGATGACAATGGAAATTCCTATTCTTTTGTAGTGTCAATGGCCACCATTTGTCAAATACGCTGCCGCAAGCTATATCCTAGAGATCATCGAAAGTAGAGACATGTACTTACTGGACTTCGGCGGGCAGTACAAGTGAGTCCCTTCGTAAAAATAACGAAGACGGCAATGACAACGACTTTGACGTGTTGACATGACAATGACAATGTCAAGTTTTTCTTAATCTATAGCATCGCCGCTGCAAAGAGGGGCTCCAGGGAGGGGCCACAGAAAGTCACCGAGTTATCGACTGACTTATTTTATCGGTCGTTCCAAATTAGCCCTCATGCGTTGAATCCCCGCATTCGGACTAACGACCGATTTATCGACCAATGATAATGCGCCATAACCGCCACTGCAACCGCCTTTTCCGGCTAACGGCGCGGCTGACTGTCTTGCGGCATATAGAGCCTTACCGCCTAACTACAGCTACGGCAGCGATCTGCGAAGAGCAATGGAAACAAACGTAGGCAATTGTATGAAGCAGGCCACAGCTAGGGAGACGAGCATCGAGCGAATAGCGAAGGGGGTGCGAGGGGCGCGCGGCGGCGGTGGGTGTATGCGGCATCGCGTCTACCTACAGGCCGTTCACTATAGATGACCCCCGCCTACCATAGTGGTACTATGGCAGTCGGGGTGCAACTTACGGTGAACGGTCTGTAGAGCGAATTTGCTGCGAGCTGTGGCCTACCATCGCACCGAATCTGTGGCCAGGCCCTTATGCCTCGGTCACACAAATCGATTAGTAAAAAGATAAACACGCTCGGTGTGACAGGGCTATTCGCTGCAAATTCCATACTGACTGTGTCTATTTCATTCGCAGTGAATGCAATCGCAGTGACTAGGTATTCGCTAAATGTGACCTAGGCTTTAAGGCTCCAACAAACCGGATGCGTATGCGTTAGCGTATGCGTAGACGTACACGTACCATTGAGTTGTAATGTATGGAATTGTATAAGACAGTGGTGCCCATACTTTTTCTTAAGGAGATCGACCTAGCAAAAAATTATGACTAAGGGATCGACATTCCAACCCTTAAACCCACCAAATATTTATCAAGAAAAAAATTTGCATAAGTAAAACTACATTAGGTGCAAAGTATAAATTTTTTATTAAATTTTTAATCACCCAATATTACAAAAATAAATTCACATATTAGTGGTACAATAATAAAAATTAACGTGAAGCTGATGTCGAAGCCTGACATTGGTGGTCTTCCGCGAAATGTTCGTAGTTAGGAATATTCTCAGTTAAAGCTAGACGCAAGTCAGGTGGTCATTTGTGAGACGAGTACGATATTTTGATTTTATTACTTTCATATGAGAAAATGCAAACTCGCACAGATATGTCGATGCAAAGAATGCAGTTATTTGCAGTGTTATTTGCTTTATTAGCGGATATTTCATTTCGGGTATACATGACCAGAAAGGATTACTGTCGCCAGCTCTAGCTTTTAAGTTAATATCCGAAATGAGCTTCAACATTTCATCATTAAGTGCTGCACGTTCCATGTTGAACACGTCACTAATGCTAGAAGAGATTTCTTGTATGTTCGTGCAGTTAAATGGGTATGACATGAATGACAAAATATTCTCAATTTTATTAACATCTGTAAAGCGTCTTTCGAATTCGTTGAGAATTTTTGTCACTTCTTCTTCATATGCCACGAAACTAGCAGAGTTTTGTTGCAATAGTTTTTAGTAGTAGTTAGTTTCTTTAGCAAAAAGCTACAGTTTAGAGGTCGATCATTCATTTTATCATTCATCCTTGGCGATCGACTTCAAAACCGTATGGGTACCTCTGGTATAAGACATAACAGACCGCTTGCGTAACCTAGACGTACGCGTTGTTACGCAAGCGGTCTGCTGGAGCCTTAATTAACCCCCGACGAAAAAGAGGGGTGTTATAAGTTTGACGTGTGTGTCTGTCTGTGGCATCGTAGCTCCTAAACGGATGCGCCGATTTTGATCTAGTTTTTTTTGTTTGCAAGGTGTCACAATCGAGAGTGTTCTTAGCTATGATCCAAGAAAATATCTTCATCCATTTGAAGATTATCAGCCCTTTTCTAGTTGTTGAAAGGATCAAGTAACGGTTTTGTGTCGGGGGTTTTAAATTTTTAATTTAGTGTTATTTAGAGTTAGCGTTTCCCCAGGGACGGCACTACGGACATAACCCGCACGCGGCACATGAGCCGCAACGCCACCGGTCCGCAGCGCGCCGCCTTCACGCGCGTGCTCAAGGGACAAATCGCACTCGGCGCCGCGCTCTTCCCGCAAGGGGTTAAGGTACTCCCATAGTATATATCTTCATCATCTCAGCCTGTAGACGTCCACTGCTGGACAAAGGCCCCAAGGATCTCCACAATGATCGGTCCTGCTTGGCCCGCATCCAGCGGCTTCCCGCGACCCTCACCAGATCGTCGGTCCACCTCGTGGGGGGCCTGCCCACACTACGTCTTTCGGCGCGCGGTCGCCATTCAAGAACCTTTCTGCCCCAACGGCCGTCGGTGCCCAGCCCATTGCCACTTAAGTTTAGCGATTCTTCGGGCTATGTCGGTGACTCTGGTTCGCCTGCGGATCTCATCATTCCTGATTCGATCACGCAAGGAAACAAGGCAAGGAATTATATATCTTAGCATACTAATATTATAAAGAGGAAAGATTTGTATTTTTGTGTGTGTGTGAACCTGAAATTCATCTATAGAAAGTTACATTCACCCTGAGTAATATAAGCTACCTGTACGAGCAAGCACATACGAGTACATTATTGCATATTATACTTTATTATTATTTTTTAATTATTTTTTTATACAATACAATACAATATGCTTTATTGACACTCAAGGAAAGTACAGTAATTTAAATACATTAAATTTATGATGTAGAAGTCAACAGTCGGTCTTATTGCTAAGGTAGCAATCTCTTCCAGGCAACCTTAGGGTAAGGAGAGTGAAAAAGGAAAAGATCTACGCGTACTTATATTATAAGTACGCGTAGATATAGGGCTGACGGCCCCGTAGCCTAGTTGGTAGTACGTCTGCCTACTGAGCACAGGGTCGCGGGTTCGAATCCCGCCCAGGGCAAACATTCGTGTGATGAGCACTTGTGTTCGCCTTGTGTCTGAATGTTGTATATTTATATATGTATGTATACCAGCTGTCTGACACCCATAGTACAGGCTCTGCCTAGGCAGGGGGCAGATGGCCGTGTATGAGATGTCCCATAAAGCTTATGTGAGCATAAAGCTTATTCCACACCTCTCCTCAGAAGGGGAAGAGGCGGGGTTTACTCCAACGGTGGAATGGTTATTATTATTATTATTATTTTTGACAGAATACTTTTCCCTCGGCTTTCACCGGTTAATAATAATAATTATTATTATTATAATAAATTTATTTATGCAAACAATAACAGGACATTTTCATTACAATATAATTACAATATCATTGAAATTATTGGATGTCCTGCAGCCAGAAACAGATTAACCAAAATCCCACACTAGGCTGGGCCTGTACTGTGAGAATTTTGTGTAAACGAAAGAATCTTTATATAAAACTAACTTTACAATGCGGCACATAGACAGACAGAGGAAAAAACATAAATATAAAAGTAAGTAAAAGTGTTTGCACAATTTAAAAAAAACAAAAAAAAAAATTAAAGATTATTATTTTCTTTGTTCTTTTTTTTTCTCGGCTTTCACCGGTAATTTTTAATATTTCCGTTTACGGGCCTTGACCAAGTAAACGGAAATATTGGGTCTGTCAGTCTGTCACGTCTTCATCTATTTGGAGGAATTTGCGAACTATCCGGCAAGTATTAAGAATCGCTGCTTTCTGAATTTGTATATTATTATTATTATCTTTTAGAGTAATATTATTACTTTTACGTGTTTAGGGTAACGTATTGGACAGTTTCGCGCGTCACGCCCTGTGGGATGTGGGCCTAGACTATGCCCACGGCACGGGCCACGGCGTGGGGCATTTCTTGAACGTACACGAGGGGCCGTCTGGAGTCTCCTGGAGGCCTTACCCCAACGACCCCGGACTTAAACCGAGGCAGATACTCAGCAATGGTGAGTGGCTGTCACTTGTGTAACGAGGTGCTGTAGGGGTACTGTGGAGTTTGCATTATCGAAGTTGCAACTCCTTTAATTTAGATCTGGCTGGAATGCCGTATATCTAGAAAAACTATTTATTTTTAAATGCGGAATTGTCTCACAGATTGATTGAGTCTTCTGTGGTTTTTCGTTGTGAATGTTCTTTGGAAATGTTTTACTATACTGAATAAATCGGTATAAAAGTTATAAACGTCTTCTAATTTATTAGGGAAGACTTCATTGTACCCACAGATTATTGCTGTCTCTCGTGCTATCTCGCTCACTCATGTAATGATCTGTTTTCGTTTAAATAAAGGAGGGCTCGCGAAGAGCTTCACTCTCCTTTCCGAACCTGACGACGAAATCACTGATGCAGTTAAAGCAGCTATAGAATTTAGATTACACCTAACAGAATGCCCTTCAAGTGATTGTAAAATCTTACTTCGAATAAAACATATTTCATTTTCATTTTCATTTTCGAGGCTCCCTCGAGCCGCCCCTAGACGCGTTGGTATATGACTTTTTTTGGGGTAGAGTCTTCCGCTCCCCCGCAAGTCCGGTGAAGCTTGATCCGTCGTACTTTTTCGACTCAAGCGTAGGTCAATTAAAATAAAGAGCTTCACTCGATTCGAAACCGCTACCTTCGCGCCACGACTACGCAGTCGGCGCCACCCGTCCTTTCTTCCGCCCGACTATTGCGGCAGTTCCCTTACGCTGCGGCTAAACCGCAACCTCATTTCCACCCATTTCATTCTATAATTGTGTAGTCGAGTTACTTGATTTGTTTGTGTATAAAATGTAAATATAAACCAGTACGGCCCAATCAGTTCAGCGTTCTCATTTTACTGCTAGTGCGTTAACTTCAATCTTCCGCTCCTGACGGCTCGCGAAGGTTATAGGGAGTTGCAGGCGCTTTTTTTTTAATTGACCTATGCTTGTGTCGAAAGGGTACGACCAATCAAGCTTCACCGGACTTGACTGCAGGCGCGACACTTGTAAGCCCAGTCTGTTGAAAGTACGAGTCATATATGTCTCCTCCGAGGGGCTTGAGTCTACACTGAAATTAGGGTGAACAGGCCTTAGTCGACCATCCTGGCCCGGTGCGAGTTAGTCAACTTTACAACCTTTCTTCGCAGATGTGTGTAGGTTTCCTCACGATGTTTTCCTTCATCGTAAGAGCGTCGGATAAACGTAGGTATAAATTCGAAAATCGAAAAAACAGTACATGCCGAGGCTTCAACCTGCGAACTTCCGAGTGGAAATCAACGGTCCTAGCCATTAGACCATCGACGACAGAAAGCGATTCAATAAATAATGAATTGTTTAAAATATATGTATTTTTTGTTTTATAGAGCCGGGTTACTACAAGGTTGGCGAGTACGGAATCAGACATGAAGATCTGGTGGAAACTATAGCAGTCACCAAGGACACCAACCATCCTAAGGTAATCCATAATAATGTATAGGGGGAGGTAATCCGTCTCAAATCTCTGTTTACAAATCAGAATCACATCTCTCATTAGTGATTTTGAAAAACAGCCTGAGCCATAATATCTATAAGTACTTCAACACTGACTGAATGAATACTTTTAACAATGAAATGAGGGGGTATGTTTGAATGTCATTCAACAGTGATCAACTGTCAGAATACAAACTGGATTAGTGTTTGTGTAAGAATCTTTTTTGCTGATTGACTTTTTTTGACGAGTTTGAAATTTAATTTAAGGCAAATTAACGATTTCTTAAATATTTACCTTTAGATAAAAGCATTTATTTGCACAAAAAAACATATCCCATTAGTTGAAGACATACCTATTGTACGGAAGCCAGCACATGCGGTTGGACATTCGCACTACGAAATTCACCCCTACAACTACGGAATACGGGCGCTCTCAAAGTCAACATTTCCAGCCGCTAGTGCTGGCTACCGTACTTACCTACTCATTTATGTTTCTTTTGGCCAATAAAGAATTTTTAAATTCTATCCAATAACGGTACAGTTTTATTCAGGCGTCATCTCTGATAGGCGACTACGACGGTCGCGGCGTTCTTGGCTTCAACACGATCACCCTGGTCCCACATCAGCGGGAGAGCATCGAAGTGGCTATGCTGAATGACTTTGAGGTTAGTTGCTCATGTTATTGTTCTTTATTACATTTGATTTGGACATCACAACACGGAAAACTAGACAAAAAATAATAAAATAGGAATGTTCGATGGCTAGACTAGAATTGACGTGCTTATGAAAATTATAGCGTATACAAACTAAACTAATGACGTTGTATTTTTCATTGGGCGTTTTTGTTCGTTTTTGCTTTGACTGGGTTGCTTGGTTACTTATTGGCACCTATTTCATGGGAGATAAAAGACAGAAGACGAAAGGGACGCAGTTATGCGTTAGAATGAGATACAAATACACCGCGCTCACTCTTGCGCATAACTGCGTTCCTTTCGTCTTCTGTCTTTTGTCTCCCGTGAAATAGGAGCCAATAAGTAACCAAGCAACCCAGTCAAAGTAAAAACGAACAAAAACGTCCAATGAAAAATACAACGTCATTAGTTTGTAGCTACCTTTAGGCGTTGTCCTAATAGAACGCGACTACGCGATCATCGCAAGTTCGCGCGAACGCGCGACTGTCAAATGTATGGAGAAATCGTGTTGTCGCGCGACCGTCTATTAGGACACCTATTCGACATCAATATGTTTGATCGCGCGAACACGCGATGGTCGCGTCGCTTACTCGCGCGATAATCGCGTAGTCGCGTTCTATTAGGACAACGCCTTAGAGCATGCGAACGATGTGTCAATATTGCATTTTTTTTTTTTAATTGACCTATGCTTGTGTCGAAAAGGTACGACCAATCAAGCTTCACCGGACTTGCGGGGGATTGGAAGACTCTACCCCAAAAAAAAAGTCATATACCAACGCGTCTAGGGGCGGCTCGAGGGAGCCTCGGACCACGGCCTAGCGCGTTGATACTGAAAAACACCGTGAAGGAGATGACGCCTGAGGGGCTCCGTCTCTGAATTTCAATTTTGATTTTGGTTCTGGCCGCGCCCCCGCCGGCGGGTGCGGGCGTTGTTACCTGAAGGGTAATTGTTACCTGAAGGGTATTCACTACCAGAAGGGCATTCTGTTAGGTGTAATCTAAATTCTTTGACTGCTTGTCAATATTGCAGCTGTCGTATCTGAACGCGTACCACAAGCGTGTGTTAGAGACCCTGGGGCCACTGCTGCAGGCGCGCGCGCTGATGGAGGACCTGCGCTGGCTGCAGGGGGAGTGCGCGCCCATACACAGGAACTGAGGTCAGTTCATAATAGTGTTGATGAGGATTCCTCTTCCGCTTCCTCATAATGCAGAAGTTCCGCAATTATTGCACTTCCTCATCCGCTACCGGTTGACCCTAAAAAAGTTGAGAAATTATATTATGAATTATATAGACGGATTTACTTTAATATTTATCTGTAATGATTTTTTATTTCCTGCATTATTTAAAAATCATTAAAATGTATCGTTGTCTTATGATAAACGAACAGGATTACTATATAAATTGGATAGCGACATACAAATATTTGACCATGACTTTTGACAACCATGATTGACGACGTTATAAACGTTTGACGATGTCAAAGTCATGACAACGCTGTAGACTTTGACAATGCTGATGACTGTTTACAGCTTATATAAAGACTCCACCGAGGGGCTCGAACCTGCCCTGAAATCAGGGTGAATAGGCCTTAGTCGACCACGCTAGCCCAGTGCGGGTTGGTCAACTTTACATACAACTTTTGAATTACTTCGCGGCTGTGTGCGGGTTTCCTCACGACGTTTTCCTTCACCGTAAGAGCGTCGAATTAATGTACATATGAATTCGAAAATCTAAATCTATTTATTTATCACTACCTACATAGTATAAAACTAAGTCGCTTTCTCTGTCCCTATGTCCCCATATCCCTATGTCCGTAAGTATGCTTAAATCTTTAAAACTACGCAACAGATTTTGATGCGGTTTTTTTTAATAGATAGAGTGATTCAAGAGGAAGGTTTATATGTATAATACATACATAATATACTTAAGGCTTACTTAAGGATAACCCACAATAACCATTTTCCCGTGCGGAGCCGGGGCGGGTCGCTAGTGTCTAATAATTGTTTCAAGCTAGGTGCGCACGATTACCAAGTTTATTTGCAGCCAACAGCGCATCTATTCCAAACAGTGCGAAAACAAATTAGACAATCGAAGCGTCAAAAATACCTTTGTTTTGCAAAGTTGTTTTTGCTGCCGCTCTACGACCACAATGTATTGTAAAATGAGCACAACAAGCGTAAATAAATTTGTAATCAGGCGTCATTGAGACAAGTCACATATCTATGTATGGTTATTGGACTATTTGTGACCATAGATTTTAGGATTGTGACTATCTTTTTCAACGTTGCATTTTTTATTTGCAGATAATACGATGAACTGACCAAAAGATTACGTTTACCCACACACGTCACTATGTAATAAAAGTATGTACAAGTCCATTGTAATTAATCATTTAATACATAGCTTTATGTAAAAAATAATAAAGGCATAATAAATATTGTATTTTTAAAATTACCACGTCTTTCTTTTATTATACCTAATAACCATAGCTAATAACTATTAATAATTGAAGAAAATATTGTTATAAGTAACACTAAAATTA
This sequence comes from Teleiodes luculella, assembly GCA_948473455.1. NCBI lineage: Eukaryota > Metazoa > Arthropoda > Insecta > Lepidoptera > Gelechiidae > Teleiodes > Teleiodes luculella. The sequence continues at coordinate 6,831,632 of OX419609.1, read as the reverse complement.
ATAATTGCACTATTGACATTTTTTGACATAGATAATGCTCAAAATGTTTCCTTTGTAGGTACATTGGCTTCTTATAGGTGGCCCAAAGGCTGCCGCCGCCGCACCTTATCCTATTTACACCTAACTATCAATGTATGTATGTGGTGATAGGTTAGTCAATAGTTTTGAGCAAGTTTCCTTAAAAAAAAATCCTCTTATAAAAAAATAAATAGGTTTCTAAATTTCCCGAAACCATTGACCGTGAAATGATAATAACTAGCTTCGCCCGCGCTAACATTTTTTCCCGTGGATATGAGGAATTTTCCCACGGGAAAAGGTAGCCTAGCTGTTATTCTAGTGTATAAGCACATAGCTTAGCTATATTATTGCAATGTTTCATTAAAATCCATTCAGTAGTTTTCGCGTGAAAGAGTAACAAACATACATCCATCCATACTCAGAAACTTTCGCTTTTGTAATATTAGTAGGATATTCCCATGTTTATGACACTTTTCATGATAAAAAATAAAATAAAACAATAAAAACAAAACAAATGAAACATGTCCTTTCCCCATATAGTCCCTCTAAAAATATAAAGTCCAACTCGATTGTACAGAAGCCAGCACATGCGGTTGGACATTTGCACTACGAAATTCACCCCTGCCGCTACGGAATACGGGCGCTCGCAAGGTCAACATGTCCAGCCGGATGTGCTGGCTACTGTACCTACTTTTTATCAGGTTTGTGACGTCGCTAAGTGTGTTAAGGCTTTTATTGATAAATATTGATAATTCATTATTATTATAAGATAAATAAAACACTTTCTTCGAGATAAAACACAGAAATTATCGGTTGATACCAATATCATTGAATATTAAATTGATAATCCGTTTTAAGGGGCTACCCGAGGCTAAGTGGCGCCGCCCTCTGTTAAAAATTAATTACTCGCGAAGTACCTATATTTTTTTTCTAAAATCCGGACGGTCATTTTGAAGTTGGCGTGCTATAGGATATATAGGGGCCATAAACTGTATTTATTATAGTCCGCTGTAGTTACAGATAGAAAAGTTGCTAAAAACGGCCACTTTTGGCAAATTTTCTATCTGTAACTACAGCGGACTATAATAAATACAGTTTATGGCCCCTATATATCCTATAGCACGCCAACTTCAAAATGACCGTCCGGATTTTAGAAAAAAAATATACTTCGCGAGTAATTAATTTTTAACAGAGGGCGGCGCCACTTAGCCTCGGGTAGCCCCTTAAGAGATAGCAGCGGTATTTAGATACAGAATTATTATGTTTCGGTGCCACGGTCGATGATGGCGGCGTGGAATATTTTGATTATTTGCTTTTGGTAAGTACATTTTGTATTTTAATTTTATCCCTACTGGAATCTACTAAGTTTAGCGTAAAAGACTGGTTTCCTGGAATTTAGGCCTTTAACTTGGAAGGGAGGACTTTTCCTTGCAGTTTCCCGTAGGTATGAGATATTTTCCCGCGGTAAAAATAAAAACTAACTAAAATGTTGTACCATCATAAAAAATGAAAGATTAAGTGAAATAAGAAATGTTTTGGAGATTAGGCCGTACAAACAGAGAAACAAAGATTGGAAAGAAATCTGGATATGTTCTACATCACTTTACATCCCCCTGACGCGGTTTTTAGCTTTTTTTTTCTTTGTACAGATTTTCCACCTCTATAGTTTTATTATATAGAATAGAATACAATAGAAGAATAGATATTGCTTGCTTGCTAATCGTGTGGTTTTAATGATAATACATGTAAATAAATCAAAAATGTTACTAAGTAATTTAGTACATACCCAGGCTGATATCCCACAACACAGGGAATCCTAGTGTGGTAGAAACAATCTCTGAATTTTGATTGTCAGAGGCAAATCTTCTAGGGTTTTGGACATCGCTGAATCCGAAAATCGCTATTAGCCGTGCGAAAAATTACTCCTTGTACCTGAAATCCAAAATGGCGGCCAAAAAAATAAAAATAATAATAAACATGCCTTGTGGGGCATCAAATGAAAGGGAATCAGTCCAAAACCCCCGAAAAGCATTTTTAGCAACTTGTTACAAGATTTGCCTCTCACCTAAAAAACTAGAGCGTTATTTCAATTTCTTTCCTAGTCTTGCAAACATGACTCGAGGAACAAATCCAAAAAGAAAAATGTTATTGATTTCACCGTCCATACAAAATCTACCTTTTTCTTTGTAACTAGTTTTATTGCCAATAAAGAATTACTTCAGTATTTTGTATTTATTGTAGCGTCAGCGCCGGAAGTGCGTTCGCGCATATCCCGGAGCGGTATGTGAACTGGGCTGAACCAGACGCCGAAACATATGGTAAGTGCATGGAGAACAAAAAAAATTCACACCAAATTCAAAAAAACAAATTCCTACTTATTTTATTCATTCTCCCTTAGAACTCTTAATGACGTATTTCGGAAGTTAAAAAGCTTTGCTCTGCCCTAGACCGGCTCTTGTCTCAAACGAATGTACAAGTCTAGAAATAAAAAGAGATCGTCGTTAACAGCTCGTATATGTCCCCACCGAGGGGCTCGAGCCTACCCTGATACCAGTCGACCACTCTGGCCCAGTGCGGGTTGGTCAACTTCACACACAACCTTTTGAATTTCTTCGCAGGTGTGTGCAGTTTTCCTTCACCGTAAGAGCGTCGAATAAACGTACATATGAATTCGAAAATCGAAAACACATTGGTACGTGCCGAGGTTTGAACCCGCGAACTTCGGAATGGAAGTCAACGGGCCTAGCCCTTTGGCCACCAACGCTCTCAAAAGAGATTAACAATGTAAAAGAGGGCGATGCGCTATTAGTTTAAATTAATAATAAACAAATAATGAAATGTTTGTATTTATTTATTTAGCGGTGAACTCGGAATGGTCAAAAGCCAGCAGACAAACAGCTTTGGAACGGTTAACTTCCCTTCGTGACGTCATGAGCGCGTACCAAGTAGATGCGTACATAGTTCCAACTGCCGATGCCCACAATGTGAGTCGTCGTCATCATCTATACTAATATTATCAAGAGGAAAGATTTGTATTTTTGTGTGTGTGTATTTGTAATGGATAAACTCAAAAACTACTAAACCGATTTCAAAAATTCATTCACCATTGAAAGCTACATTCACCCTGAGTAATATTGGCTATATTTTATTCTCAAAAAATTAGGGATCCTTACTAAAACTTCAATAATGTAACCCAAGGTGTAAAAAAAATACCTAAAATATTCCTAATAATTGACGAACAGGCTCCGAAACTACTGAACCAATTTTGGTGAAACTTATTTCATTCCCACAGGAAAAACTATAAACGCGGGCGGAGCCGCGGCGGGAAGCTAGTCGATTAATATTATAGCCCTGTTACAGGGCTGTTGCCTAGTTGATAGTACATCTGCCTTCAAAGCTTGGGGGACGCGGGTTCGAACCTGACTGGATGTTGTATATTTATATATGTATGTATATCAGCTGTTTGACACTCATAATCATAATACATACAGACTCTGCCAAGTTTGGGATCAGGTGGTCGTGTGTGAGATGTCCCCACATATTATAAACGCGAAAGTATGTGACGATGAATGTATAGATTTTTGTTTCTCTTTCACGCAAAAACTAAATTCAAATTCAAAATTATTTCAGAACCACCAAAGCACAGAATCATCTTACTTTTCGGACAATCAGGTGATTCAGCTGCAATTTCCTATCCAAACTAGACTAGAGTTTTTTCTATCTAAACAATTTACATAAAAAACAAGGGCAAAATATCACAATATGATATTCGATGTACCTATTTCGTAGCTCCTGCTACGTACAAGTCCGGTGAAGCTTGATTTGTCGTACCTTTTCGACACAAGCATAGGTCAATTCAAAAAAAAAAAAAAAAATCCTGCTACGTAAATTGCTACGCCGTAGCAGTGTCTACGTGGAAGGACTACGCAGTAGAGATTGTTCCCGCTTCGCTTTACAGACCGACAAGGATCTAAATGAACGTGTCCTGTGTCTTACTAACGCCTTGCGTGTTGCTCACTATATGTTTGCCAGTCTCTTGTATAGCGAGCAGCGCCCGAGGACACGCTCATTTAGATCCGCCACGGACTGTATAACCAAGCTACGCCGCCGTAGCAGTGTTCTACGTAATGTCTAGGCCGTCAAAATTCTTCCCACTTCGTTTTACAGACCGACAAGGCTCTTTCTTTTCTTTTCTTTTCTTAGGAAGACTTACAGACGAATAACATAATAGTGTGTTTTGATAATGATTTAGTACAATGGTAATCAAAAATCTCCGCCAATAGAAATCAATTAATTGTGAGAGGAAACAAGAAAGTTAAACTTACAAACAAAAAAAAGAAGATAAATAAAAATATGTATAGTGAAAATCATTCAACTGTGGGTAACATCAAAAACGGGAGGGCATGCGCGTACATAGTTATTAAATCTATTTGTTAAAAAAGCACTGCAACAACTAAATGAATGTAGCCTGTAATGTAAAGGAACTATTACTCACTCTAAAAAAAAAGAGTTATTCCTATCGGATCCCAACATCAAATCCCACATCGAATTTAATTTCCTAACGGATCCCCCATACATTTTGTTATTCCTAACCGATCCCCATTTACCTATACCTAAAACGTTAGATTGAACGTACAGTCAGATAAAAAATTAGTTATACTATCCAATGAAATCAATTACTTAGAAATGAAGTGAAGCATTGTTAAAAAATGTGAATTTAGGGCAAACAGGATAGGGAAATATAAAAAAAAAAATTATCGATCCCTTCTCCTGTGCAATAAGCATTTGTTCTATTTTTGGAAAAGCGTAAAATCGCATCCCCTTACTCTGATTGGTTGTTTATAACAATAGACGTTAGACACCGCACTGCATGGTCTGTGTCAATTAGGCAGGTCAGAAATTCTTAGAATACCTATTGTTTACGGTTAGATAGCGCCTCTAGCAAATCTTTTCGGCCATCGGCCAACTATTACGCTTCATAGTTTATAGAGAAAGTTAAAGGGTACATTAAATATTTATTTGTTTAATAATTATAAATCTTTTCAGACTGACTGTACAAATTTACTGTCTAAAATTTACTAGGGATCGGTTAGGAACAACAAATTTATTAAAAAGTAAGATTCTTGTCTGCTCCCACTTTTCTGGGATCGGTTAGGAATAGAAAATAAATAAAAAAATAAACGGATCCCTGATGGGATTTCTTTTTGGGATCCGTTAGGAATAACTCTTACTAAAATGTTTAGTTATTTCCAGTCTCAATATATATCGTCGACGGACGCCCGCCGCGAATGGATCAGTGGGCTGTCGGGCTCTTCGGGCACGGCGCTAGTGACGTCACAGCAAGCTTTAGTCTGGACCGACGCGAGGTATTTCACGCAGTTCTTCATGCAAGTGGACACCGACCATTGGGCGCTCATGAGGCAGGGTGAGTATTTTTTTCCCTGGACATTTTTGTTCCACTGTTATGCGTCCTCCTCTCTTTTCCAACTCTTGCTATTGGCCTCCATTTACCTTCAAATGCGTCAAGTTCATCCCACTGAGTGAAATAGCCGTTGCGCCGCCACCCAAAATGTTTTTGAATGGCGGCCGCGCGCTGGAAGACGGAGTGTGGGCAAGCCCCCGACAAGGTGGACTGATGATCTTTTGAGGGTCGTTGCAGGAAGCCGCTGGATGCGGGCCAAGCAGCCTTCGTCCAGGAGTGGACGTCTTTCGGCTGAAGTGATGATGATGGTGAAGAATTATTTTTTAATACTTTAAGCTAGATATGAGCGCCGCGCCGGCGCGCCGCCGCCGCCGACCAAAAGCTCGCGCCGCCGCCGACGAGAAAAAACGTCGGCGCGCCGATTTCCAAATTTTATCACAATTTTTAATTATAACTGATTGATTTAATGCATTTTTTACATTATTTTATAACAAATCTATCAATTGATTTGTCTACTGTTGCTACAAAATAAGATTTCCTTCGCTTATTTTGCTTTCAAAGCAGCCGACATCTACTTGTCCCGCGGTTGAATGCGAAAATTCTCAAAACATAATTAACAGACTTGATGGATTTTATATACCCTACAACACCCCTATCTTCAAAGTAATCCAAGGAAAAAAAAACGTCCTAAATGCGAGTAACCAGGCGTTATCTACAAAAAGTTGCCAACCCCGGTGATGTTTAATACATCCACTTTGCGACACAAGCGTTAGTCAACAGCCACATGGCCATTTAACTTATTTATTTTATGGTGTTCACATTGACACTGAATTCCCAGGTACGGACCTCTCGATAGCAGAATGGCTCGCACAAAACATGCAGAATGGCTCTGTTGTAGCCGTGGACCCAACCACATACACTCGCGCTTCCTGGAACTCGTTACAGGTAAGTAAGAAAGAAATGAATCCGCCCGCGCGATAACCCCGCGCACCCCATGCGCTTACGCTCTTTTTATTATTTATTTTATTTTATTTTCTTAGGGAGACTTACAGACGAATAACAATAGTGTGTATTGGTAATTATTTAGTACAATGCTAATGAAAAATCTCCGCCGATAGAAATTAATTAATTGTGAGATAAGAGAAGAAATTAAAACTTATAAACAACAAAAAAAAGGAGATAAATAAAAAATATAGTGAAAATCGTTCAACTGTAACTGTCTTATACTTATTAGTTAATTAGTGATAATCTCGTGCTACGCCCAGTAGCTTTACCTTTTTTTTTTCTAACGCCTGCGGATCGAAAAAGATAATTAGTTCGGAAGTATTCGGAACTCAGATTCGGAAGTATCCGAATCCGGAAGTAAACAATGCTAGTACGAGGTACGAGTCTGCCATTTGTATGTTGCGTGTATTTTGGTTAAATTTTATATTGGTTTGGAGTGCTATTTCGAATATTTATGTGAATTTTGTGTGCCATTATGGCTTTAATTCATGTGGAATTAATCATTCAGTTATGCGACGACGTCCAAACATGACGAGTGTATTGGGCCAGCGTGGTCGACTAAGGGCTGTTCCATGGTCTAAGAAAACAAGGTCTAACTAGGTTAGACTCTAACCATTACACCCCGTGACTGACACGAGCTTACGTCATTTCTACGTCATTTTGCCTATTCATCCTTGTCGAATGCGTGTAAGGATGAACAGCGCAAAATGACGTAGGCTTGTGTCAGTCACGTAGTCTAACGGTTAGACCTTGTTTTCTTGGACCTGGGGTGTTCTGATTTCAGAGTAGGTTTGAGCCTCCGCGCTCCGGTGCGCACAAATATATGTGTAGTTATTGATCTGTTGCAGTCGCGGCTGTCGCAAGAAGGTGTGACTCTCTTAGCGGTAGCTGATAACCTGGTAGACATGGCGCGCGCGAACATCGGCGACCCCGCCCCGCCGAGGAGCAACAACTCGCTCATCGTACACACCGTGGAGTACACTGGTAAGGGCACGGAATACATAATAGCACTAGGTACAGAAGGCGCACTCTCTGATAGCAAACGTGCGAATTTAATTCTAGCTACCACGCCACTAACGCGTCGAACGTGACCCTGGCTATAATAGCCTACCGTTTGTCGTTGCGCTCGTATTAAAACATAACACTAAATTAAAAATATTAATAACCCCCGACACAAAACCGTTACATGATCCTTTCAACAACTAGAAAAGAGCTGATAATCTTCAAATGGCTGAAGATATTTTCTTAAATCATAGCTAAGAACTCAATTGTGACACCTAGCAAACAAAAAAACTAGATCAAAATCGGCGCATCCGTTTAGGAGCTACGATGCCACAGACAGACAGACACACACGTCAAACATTAACACCCCTCTTTTTCGTCGGGGGTTAGAAAGGAACGCAGTTATGGTATTTGCGATAATTACCTAGGTATAGATTTATCGTATCGTTTGAAAAAACGTGCGCACTGTAGGCGTCAATGACCTTTTGGCCGGATTAATGTGAACTATAGACGGACTTGTTAAAAATCACCGATTTTTCTATAAACGAGGAATATCATTATCATATCATCATACTTCATACTAATATTATAAAGTGGAAAGATTTGTATTTTTGTGTGTGTGTGTGTATGTTTGTAATGAATAAACTCAAAAACCACTAAACCGATTTCTAAAATTCTTTCACCATTAGAAAGCTACGTTCACCCTGAGTAACATAGGCTACCTTTTGTCGCGGGAAAATGCCTCATTCCCACGGGAAAAACTGTAATCGCGGCGGAAAGCTAGTACGAAGTATATGATGTGTGAGAAGTTAGGTGATGTGGAGGAAGTTAGGTCCATTATTATGAACCTCAAATCGACTAGTGCACCGGGATGGGACGGTATTCCAACCTCCTTCTTAAAAATGGCAATAAACGAAATTGTACCGGTTATGACCCACGCAGCTAATCTCTGTTTCCAATTGGGAGTTTTCCCGATATCGCTTAAAAAATCTGTCATTACTCCTGTGCATAAGGGGGGGGACAAGGACGTGGTTAGTAATTTCAGGCCTATCTCAGTATTACCGGCGTTCTCCAAAGTCTTAGAGAAACTTATGAATAAGAGGCTCCTTAACTATTTAGAGAAATTTGATCTAATCTCAAAAAACCAATTTGGCTTTCGCCAAGGAAAATGTACAGAGGATGCGATAATTACGCTTAGCTCCCAAATAGTAGATCAACTAGATAACCGCAAGAAGTGTGCCTCAGTCTTTTTGGATCTCAAAAAAGCTTTTGACACCGTTTCTGTCCCCATCCTCCTACACAAGTTGGCCGCTGTGGGCATAAGAGGAACGGCTTTACTGTTATTCAAGGACTACCTAACCCAAAGAACACAAAAAGTTAAGCTTGATGATCACGCTAGTGAATACGCGGAGGTGACATTCGGCGTCCCACAGGGTAGCATCCTTGGCCCGACTCTATTTCTGATATACATAAATGACCTATGTGATATGAAGGTCAAGGATGCTCAGATAATCTCATACGCTGATGACACCGCCATTGTTGTAAAGGGTAATTCCTGGGACAGTGTGAAGCTAACAGCAGAGCAGGGTCTAAGACAAATAAAAAAGTGGCTGGAATACAACAAATTAACGTTAAACGCTGACAAAACGAACTTTATTTGTTTTAGCATAAACAATGACTCCCAACCTAGACCAAATTATGTCATTCGTATTCATGACTGTGATCTAACTTCAGACTCTATGACTTGTCCTTGCCCTAGCATACAAAAAGTTACCCAAGCTAAATATCTTGGCGTCGTTGTGGACCAGAGGCTCTCTTGGTTTTCACATCTTGAACACGTTATAAGTCGAATTAGAAAACTTACCTGGATTTTTAAAACTTTAAGACATGTTGTGCCCAAGAGAGCCCCTGATTCAAAAAATAAATCCTGTGATCTTCTCAGACAGATATATCTGGCTCTTGTGCAATCAGTCATAACGTACTGCGTATCTGTTTGGGGAGGAGCAGCGAAAACAAGGTTCCTGGAAGTTGAGAGAGCTCAGAGGCACCTTATAAAAGTTATGCTATTTAAAATAAGACGTTTCCCTACCTATGAACTATATCAACTCGCTAACCTTCTTACTGTTAGAAAACTGTACATTAAAAATGTTGTTTTGAGAATACATTGCACGCTTCACTACGATACTTCTCTGCTGAGAAAGAGAAGAAAAGACATTGTGGCTATAGCTCCTAGAACAAACACTGCTTTTGCAAGCAGACAGTATGGTCGACGTGCAGTAAAGCTGTATAACCTTCTCAATAAGGACTTAAATGTGTATTCTAAACATAAGTACGAGTGTAACAAAATCTTATCAGATTGGCTAACTCCTAGGTCCTATGACGATGTGGAGAATCTGTTGAATGGCTAGTGGTTTTTAATCCGATCCCAAGACTTTCGTCGTAGGGCTAGCCATTCCTCAGCACCTCCTATTTTCTTTATTCTTTGTGTTGTGAAAGTTGACTTCGGTTCTTTTTTTATTATAACACACACTCTCATAAATTCTCTCTCTTACCTCGATACGCACTTACACACACACACACTCGCGCGCACACGCGCACACACGCACACACACACACACGCGCACACACACACGCGCGCACGCACACACACACACACACACACAGCACACGCGCACACGCGCACACAGGGTTCCTACAAATAAACTTAGATTAATATTTTGATAAGTATTTGTTCTCTTATTTTAATTTACTAAAACTAAATTGCAAATTCCAAACCTACCCTAACTTAGACTAAATCTTAAAAATCTAGATATACTTACCTTATTGCTGCTTTTGCAGTCATTTTGTTCTCTTTCTTTTGTTCCCTGTCTTTACATTTGTTGAAAAGAAGAAGAATTAAATGTAGATGTTTGTCAAAGTTTAAGTCATTCATTTTATATAGTTCAATTTCTACACTTTTTTGATCTTAATTATTTAGTAAATATCTACTAAAATTGTGTCTAGACTAAGGAGAGCGGTGCCTCCCAACACAGGTGCTAAGCCTAAAGGGAGACACCAGCAACACGCTGTAAAAATGTAGCAATTTACTGAAATAAACATATTTTATTATTTTTTTTTATTTTTTTTTATGATATAAATTTAGTATTTTTGTGATATTTCCAGGGCAGCCGTCAGCGGAGAAGATATCGAACCTGCTGGAACAGATCGCGAGCCGGGGAGCCACCGCGCTCGTCCTCACAGCTTTGGACGACATCGCCTGTGAGTCCAAGTCAAAGCCAAATTTCTTTATTCATTCATTTTGTTTAATCCAGTAGTGTATATCACAGTTATGTTATTTACCTTTCTCGTAGCGCGACTGTCCATCCAGCCTGTACTGTGACTATATTTACAGAAAATTGTACTATATTCTGTGCTAGCGTACTGACATAGGAATGTCGCCCGCGAACCGAACTCATCTCTTTAGAGCTCCAAATTCAACGTCCTTTGCCACCTCCCGCTGCCGCCCATTAATGTTGGTGCGTGGATGGAATGTATTCGAGGCGTCTTATCTAGTACCACAGTATAAATATAGTATGTACCTAGTACTCGACGAGTTCGTAGCTTAGTTGCCTACGACGCACAGGGTCTTGGTTCGAATCCCGCCCAGGGCAAACATTCGTGTGATGAGCACTTGTGTTTGCCTTGTGTCTGGATGTTGTATATTTATATATGTATATATATCAGCTGTCTGTCACCCATAGTAAAGGCTCTGCCTAGCCAGGGGTCAGATGGCCGTGTGTGAGATGTCCCTACATATTTATTATTGTTATCATCATCATCATCATTTCAGCCGAAAGACGTCCACTGCTGGACAAAGGCCTCCCCCAAGGATGTCCACGACGATCAGAAATGATGAGATCAGTGGGCGAACCAGAGTCACCGACATAGCCCGAAGAATTGGGCTGGGCACATTGCGCGTAGAACCGACGGTCGTAGGGGCAAAAAGGTTCTTGAATGGCGACCGCGCGCCGGAAGACGTAGCGTGGGCAGGCCCACGAGGTGGACCGACGATCTGATGAGGGTCGCGGGAAGCCGCTGGATGCGGGCCAAGCAGGACCGATCGTCGTGGAGATCTTTATTATTGTATTATATTATTACTAGCGACCCGCCCCGGCTCCGCACGGGAAAATGGTTATTGTGGGTTATCCTTAAGTATATTATGCATGTATTATACATATAAACCTTCCGCTTGAATCTCTCTATCTATTAAAAAAAACCGCATCAAAATCCGTTGCGTAGTTTTAAAGATTTAAGCATACAAAGGGACATAGATAGGGACATAGGGACAGAGAAAGCGACTTTGTTTTATAATAAGTAGTGATTATGATTACTTGTACATTACTTCCTCATTGCTACCGAATCTTGATGTGTGTTCCAGACACGTTGAATCTCCGCGGCACAGATATCGCGTACAATCCTGTGTTCTTCGCATACCTCATCATCAGGATCGATCGAGTACGTAACGTATTTTTAAAATTAAGAATAAAAAGCTGATAACATCAAATTTTCACCCTTTTTAAAACTTCCGTGAGCGATATCTGCCCGAAACATTGCACTGAACAAAAAATGTTTATCTCGAGAATATTCCTGAAAACATGGCCGAATTGGAAACAAAAATTTATCATAATAATATATAGGGTACCTAGTCGATGAAAGAAATTACAAAGTCATGCCCTACAAAAATCTTTCAGAAAGAGTTTCTTTATAATTTGTTGCACTATGTTCGTAAGCTTTGGGGAAATAACGCATATGTTATACTGAAAAGTTACGATTGAACGTTTTCGCAACGGCTAATCCAGATCTAACCTAACTCTAGCTCTATATGGTCTAGTCTAGCTTTTCGCCCGCGCTAACAATTTTTCGTTTAGGAATGAGGAATTTTCCCGCGGTAAAATGCAGCCTATGGCCTATGTGTTATCCTGATGTATAAGCTATATTATTGTAAAGTTTCAATAAATTCTGCGTGAAAGAGTAACAAACATACATACATACATCCTAGCAAACTTTCGTGTTTATAGTAGGACTAAACTTCCGCCCCTTGGCTCCGCCCGCGTTTTTCCCGTGGGAATGAGGCATTTTCCCGTGGTAAAAAGTAGCATGGTTGAGATTTTTTCATAGGTTTTTTTATATAAATAATATTAATGACAGGACTACCCGAACAACGTGATATTATTTTGGAACGAGGGCACACTGACGGCCGACGTGCTAGCTCACTTGAGCTCGGAAGGGACTACAGTGGAGACTCGGCCTTACAGTCAAATATTCGACTACCTTACGGAAATGACGGTAAGTTAATCTTTCCTTTAACAATGTCCTTGCAAAATGTACAAGTTGCAAAATGTTGAAAATTGTCGACGAATTTTTTTTTTTAATTGATCTATGCTTGTGTCGAAAAGAAACGACCAATCAAGCTTCACCGGACTTGGTCGACGAACTTATTAATAAATAGTGACATGCTTCAGAATCTCCTGGTTTAATAATATTATACTCTTCTATAATATCTAATAAATAATATTAAAAAATTTTAGTAATTATTTTTACTGTATTGTAACTATTATATTTAAATGTAAATAAACACACTTTTCCTTCTGTAGATTCGTAATATTTTTTTTGTTTTTCGTATTGATAAGTTCCCCTACTTTTATGTTTTATTTATAAATAAAACCAATAACCCGACACTGGCACAAATAATAAATCTAGCGCCATAACACAAACACAATCTATCTCCTTACAGAATCTCCGGCGAAGCTTGATTGGTCGTACTTTTTCGACACAAGCATAATAGGTCAATTATTATTATTTCAAATATCCTTGCAGAGTTTTATTATCAAAGTGTTTATTTTAAAACTTTTTCACATTTTACTTTTATTTATATCTTATACCTACCTAAGCAATCAAAACTTTAAACCGGGTGTTTTTTTAGAGCACGCTCCCGGCCGGCAGCACTGTTTGGTTATCAGATGACGCGAGCCACGCGGTATTTTCCGCTCTAGAGGAGGTGAGAAAATATACTTTATTCATTTATAATCTTCAATCTTAATATTAACAGCCTCCGTGGTGGGGGTGAGCCGTAGGCGCGATAGAACTATAAAAGTTTTGTGTAATAACAACAATATCTGGTTGTTTCAGGGCGGTCCGACAAATTTGCTATCAACACTGTCTCCCGTCGCACTCATCAAGTGTGTCAAGAACGAAGTGGAGCTAGAGGTAAGATCAAGGAAACCAATGAAAATCTAGAGAATAAAGAATGATTAAGAGTGTTAGAAGAAGAAATAAAAAAGAAGTTTAGGTAAGAGAACCTATCTCAAGCAATAGGGTACTTTTCTAGTCTGTAAAATCCACAATGATTATATCATGTTTAATTTACTTAATAGCTTCCGTAGCTGAGTGGTAAAACGGTCGCCTTACGTTACTGAGGTTCCGGGTTTGAATTCCGGTGGGGTACTTGTCGTACAAACAATTTGGGACTTTTCCCAGTTTGGTTAGGACATTGCGGTTGCGTAATTTCGGTATAGTGTGTTTAGAAACTTAAATCACAAAATAAAATGTTTCCAGAAAGTCCACTCCCGCCGTCCTTGAAATTAACTCCCTAAACTTGGTTGACTTCTTGAAAAACATGTAATCGTCATTTTTGCGTTGTTTTAAACAGCCAAATACACTACAACAGTACCTAGGTAATAAGAACACTTATCTATTTTTTAGCTCATCGAACATCAATACGTAGTTAATACTCGCGAGCGACGATCCGACTGCAGCCTGTAAACGCAATGATCAATGTGTGCGTAAGAATATGGCGCTTAGTTCCGAGTGGACCATCTGTGTAGGCGCGCCGCTATACATAATTTGTGCTGGTGTAGTAACGTGGTGCTGCTTGGGGGGACTGGTCTACTCTAGTCGATTGCCGGTTGTTTTTTTGGTTATATAATTTAGTTTTTCTACTTTGACTGGTTGCCTTCCTCTAATTGCATACTTCGTTTGCACTCTTTGTTATATTAATCAAATTGTATGAAATAATAATTTTGTAAAACATTTTGAAAAGATGCAACGCCTGTGGATTTTCTTCCGACGAGTTCTTCTCCACAGAAGACAGCCAAATTGTGAACTCGCCTCGACGTCGAAAAGTGATTTGTTAAATCTTACTTCGAATAAAACATATTTTATTTCATTTCATTTCATTGTGCTTAAATGTGGCACTTCATGGTATATTATATTACTAGCGACCCGCCCCGGCTCCGCACGGGAAAATGGTTATTGTGGCTTATCCTTAAGTATATTACGCATGTATTATACATATAAACCTTCCTCTTGAATCACTCTATCTATTAAAAAAAACCGCATCAAAATCCGTTGCGTAGTTTTAAAGATTTAAGCGCACAAAGGGACATAGGGACATAGGGACATAGGGACGGAGAAAGCGACTTTGTTTTATAATATGTAGTGATGTGTAGGGTTGTTTGTTTAGGGTTTCCGTCGCGCCCACATCAAGGACGGCACGGCGGTGGTTCGGTTCTTACGCTGGATCCATTCAGAGGTGGACGCGGGCCGCAACGTCACAGAGATAGACGTCGTCGACAAACTGTACGAGCTGAGGGCGTGAGTATTATATCACTGGGCGGTCCCACTCCATGCAGAAAACGCATTTTGACAACTTGTTTCTTTTTGAATAACAACTGAATAGCCACTATGCGTGAATGTCGCTAGGCGCAATGTATGCACACCCCCTCCACCCCCTCCACAGTCCCTTGCGCCTGCGGGGTGCGGGGCGTGGGGCGCTATATCGGGCGGGGGGGAGTGCCAAGGTGGGGGGGGAGTGTCCTGCAGAGTAGGGTTAGTACTATTATTTTCTTCTGTGACTATATACAATCAAATACTGATTGACACACACTCATACACACACACACACAAACAAAAACACCCGGGTGGATTGACGGAAATGCGATTCGGCTTCCGCGCTTTGTGCGGCGATAATGGCGTGTTCCTTCCGGCCTAAAGGATTCAGAATTCTTCTAAGTACTATTTTCGAAATGACCTTTTCCCAAAATGCCTGAAATTCAAAATAACTTAGTCATAACAATCACTGAAAACAAATATGGCGGTTGGGGTATAGTCGCATACAAAAGATGGTCGCTAAGTAAGTAAGTAAGTAAGTAAAAACACTTTATTGCACACAAAAGAAAACAATAACAATATCAACACAAGTAAATAGAGTGCGCAAAGGCGTCCTTATCGCTTGTAGCGATCTTTACCAGGCAACCTTAGGGTAGAGGATACACAAAAGAAACAGACTGTAGCCGCTAACACTTTCGCTTTTATAATATTACTAGCGACCCGCCCCGGCTCCGCACGGGAAAATGGTTATTGTGGGTTATCCTTAAGTATATTATGCTTGTATTATACATATAAACCTTCCTCTTGAATCACTCTATGTATTAAAAAAAACCGCATCAAAATCCGTTGCGTAGTTGTAAAGATTTAAGCATACATAGGGACAATATAGGGACATAGGGACAGAGAAAGCGACTTTGTTTTAAGGCCTGTATTTACTTTGATTAGTGCGAGTGCAGGTGATTAGTAATTGCGAGTTAAACAACAGAATTGGACAGAATTGGACACTACTCACACTACACACCTGTGCTAATCACTCGCAATTACTAATCACCTGCACTCGCACTAATCAAAGTGAATACAGGCCTTTGTACTATGTAGTGAATAGGGACTTAATAATTTAAAAAGCTGTATATTCCAGTGAAGAAGCAGACTTCATGGGCGCGTCGTTCTCTACAATAGCGGGCGCGGGCGAACACGGAGCTGTGATACACTACAGCCCGGACAGAGACGCTGAACACCGTGTCATCAGGCCAGAGGATATGCTGCTGGTGGACTCCGGGGGACATTACCGGTGAGAGCTAGCGGGGTGGGCAGAGGACTGGTGGGGAGTGGGGACTAGCGAACACGGAGCTGTGATACACTACAGCCGGAGACAGTCCTCTCGAATATAAATTTGGTCCATGGTATTATCGAAATGGGTTCAGTGGTTTTGGCGTAAAAGCGTAACAAACAGGCAGAGTTACTTTCGCATTTGCTCGTATAATATTTGTGGAAATTGGTGTTGTCACAGTAGACTCTTCTGAGTTCGTCTAAACAGTAAGTTATCTCCATACCAACTGGCCGCATCGGTTTGAATGTGAGCGCGCCGTGTAGGCACGCGCCGTCACGCACACGCTTGCATTGAGCCCATACTGCCGCCCCCCCCCCCTATTCCCCCTTATTGTATGTTAGTGCGTGACAGCGCGTGCCTGCACGGCGCGCGGCGCGGACGCACACATTTAAACCAACAGCGGCACGTTTGTGAAGATAATTTACTATGCGTGCCAAATAAGAATAGGACTGTCAAGGCGCCATTTTGACAGTCCTTCCTTTTCTTTTTTCTTTATTTGGCAAATTAGAAAAGGCGGGACTGTCAAAATGGCGCCTTGACAGTCCTATTCTTATTTGGCACGCATAGTACTGGTTTGACTGTGGTGTTGTTTCCAGCGACGGCACTACTGACATCACCCGCACGCGGCACATGTCCGCCCCCACGGAGCCCCAGCGGCGCGCCTTCACCAGGGTCCTCAAGGGGCAGATCCTCATGGGCACCGCCGTCTTCCCGAGGGGCATCGTGGTGGGTGCACTCATCCTTTAACAATAATAGCAGGCCTCCGTCACTCCATGTACTTGCGCGCTATAACTACCTACCGCCCGGCCGAGCGGTCTCGGGCCGACCCAGGACCAATTCCCCATTGTCTAAACGTGTGACGTAGAGTGGCGCAATACAAGAGAGAGAGAGAGATGCAGCAACTACTTCTGCACGCCTAGCGCCGTGCGATCTGAATTGCACTTTATTATAACGGAGCTAGGGTTGCAATTTATATGAATTATTTTGCCTAGTGCAGCTACTGTAGGGACTACTATTTGGTATTCTCTGACATTAGTCTGACGGCCCCGTAGCCTAGTTGGTAGTACGTATGCCTTCGAAGCACAGGGTCGCGGGTTCGAATCCGATCCGAAATACATACTAGTATTTTTTTATTTTATTTATTAGGTTTGCCATCAGGTAAATATCTTAAGTAGTAAAATACAACAAAGTGCTGGTAATATATTTCTGAGATATAGACCCAATTACAGGCAAACTCAGCATGTTATTATTATATTGTTGTTGTTATTGTTCTTAGAGTATAAATAAAAAAATATATCAGCTGTCTGACATCCCTGAGTAACATAGGCTACCATTTACCGCGGGAAAATGCCTAATTCCCATGGGAAAATTTGTTAACGCGGACAGCTAGTACATTATCTATACTCTATACTAATATTATAAAGAGGAAAGGTTTGATTGTTTGTTTTTTTGTTTGCATCGAATAGGCTCCGAAACTACTGAACCGATTCATTCACCCTGAGTAACATAGGCTATATTTTTTTAAAAATTAGGGGTACTTACTAAAACTTCAATAATGTAACCCAAGGTGTAAAAAAATACCTAACATATTCCTAATAAATAAAAATGCTCTGAATGTACTAAACCGATCTTGGTGAAACTTGGCACAAAGTTTGAATAGACCTTGCGGAAGAACATAGGCTAACTTTTACCGCGGGAAAATGACTCATTCCCACGGGAAAACCTGTTAACGCAGGCGGAGCCGCGGCTGAAAGCTAGTATGGAATATTTACGATTATATATTTAAATAATAAAAATAATAATAATATGTGGGACAACTCACACACGGCCATCTGTCCCCAAACTAGGCAGAGCCTGTACTATGGGTGCCAGACAGCTGACAGCCATAACAGATTATCCAAACTTTGGCTTAGCAGCGTGTATTAACGACAGTGTCCACACTAAATACAAAGCGATACATACATATATAAATTTCCAGGGTCACACCCTAGAGACGCTCGCGCGCAAGTCGCTGTGGGACGTGGGTCTGAACTACGCGCACGGCACGGGCCACGGCGTGGGCCAGTACCTCAACGTGCACGAGGGGCCGTCGTGGATCCTCAGCGGGCCCTCCGCCACCGACCCGGGGATTGTCCCCGGCATGATCTTCAGCAACGGTCGGTAACCCCTGCTACGTAACTGCTACGCCGTAGCAGTTGTCTACGGAAGGTCTACAATACTGCCCATAATTCTATGGAACTAGTGGGAAAAAATTGTTGCATTAGTTCTGTACTGTTCAAAGGAACTAGAACTACAAACGGATTCTTCCCACTTCGCTTTACAGACCGACAAGGATTTAAACTTTGCGAACGAATCTCCTAAAAAATAATCATTTACAATTTAAAATTATTCCAGAACCACCAAAGCGCAGAATCATCTTACTTTTCAGACAATCAGCGTGATTCAGCCTGCAATTTCTTATCCAAACTAGACTAGAGTCTTTTCTATCTAAACAATTTACATAAAAAAACAAGGGGAAAATATCACAAGGTGATATTTTCGTAGCTCCTGCTACGTAATTGCTACGCCGTAGCAGTGATGTACGGAAGGTCTACGCCGTAGAGGTTGTTCCCACTTCGCTTTACAGACCGACAAGGATCTAAATGAGCGTGTCCTGTGTCGGAACTAACGCCTTGCGTGTTGCTCACTATATGTTTCACAGTCTCTTGTATAGCGAGCAGCGCCCGAGGACACGCTCATTTACTTCCCGCTTTATATACCAACAGCTCACTCTTAAACGTTTTACCTGAGTTTACGAGCCGCAGCATATTTTCCCAAATTCTCAACAGAATCTGAAGAGCATTGAACTGCCAGAGGTCTGGTAATGGTTATGGTAAGAACGGGCCGATTTCCGCAACTCGACGTCTAATGCGCCTTTTTGCGTATGGGTGGGCCTACTCGAGCCACCCTATCTCCTCGAAGAACCTCAGCAGGCCTTTGACCTCCCTGAGGGCCTCGGGGATCGAGGTGTCTAGCCCGGTATGTGGCTGTTTCCCGGCACTCCAAAAGCACGTGGGCCGCCGACTCTTCTGTCTCCATGCATCCTCTGCACAGTGGACTGTCCGTGACACCTAAAGGGCTCCATTAAGACTTTTTATTCAATTTCGTTTTTAAAAAAACCGTTTCGTGATCTTGCCTCTGGTATAAAGCTAATTAATGACAACCTTGATACTATTCTTAACTGGAGTCGGTCACATGGACTTACAGTGAACCCTAACAAATCCCAAGTTATAATTATTGGTGGTCCAAAGCAACTTGCAAAAGTTGATTTTAATCAATTAGCGCCCGTGCTATTTGATAACATCCAAATACCATACAGCAAAGTTGTAAAGAACCTTGGCGTTTTGTTCGACTCAACTCTTTCCTGGTCAAGTCTCTGAGGTGAGTCGTAAGGTGTTCGCTGCGTTCGGATCATTGAGGAGGTGGAAGAACTTGCTCCCGGTGAAGACCAAGGCTGAGCTAGCGCAGTCACTCCTACTTCCTATTTTAGATTACGCGGATGCGTGCTACTTGGACCTTAGGGAGGATCTTTTAAATAAACTTCAGCGCCTCCAGAATATCTGTATACGGTTCGTATTTGGGCTTCGCAAGTTTGATCATGTTTCAGAGTACCGCAAGCAACTTGGTTGGCTCTCTGTGAGACAGCGACGAACTGCGCATATTCTTGCTCTAGTGTATAATGTTTTAAATAGTCCTGTATCTCCCTCCACCTTATCTGAAGGAACGTTTCCAGTTGCTTGGGGCTGATCATGCTCGAGCTTTGCGTTCCAAATGCGACAACATGTTGACAGCACCGTTCACAAGGTCTGGGTATTATAAAGATTCCTTCACAGTCCAATCTACCCATTTGTGGAATGCTCTGCCACGAGAAATACGCTTTTCTGAAACTATTGCCACTTACTGTTACTACACATCAAAGGTATATAAGCATCTCCTGTCTGAAGATGTTTGCAGTTAGATTATTATATTTTGGAGTTTATATATAAGAGTAGTATATTATGCATTTTGTTGTATACTTGGGTGAACTGTATGTAGGTATATATTATATATATTTAATTTATTTATTACATATTATTTTTAATATTTTTGTATGTTTGTGGTATATATTTATGTAGTTTAATATATGTAGTTTATATGATATATTCTGTATTGTTATGTAGTATATTAGTTAGGTAACGTTTGTTAATCGTGTATCCTCTTTGATTAGCACTACTCCATGCTCCTTAATTGTTTTCCTATACTCTAAGGTTGTCTGGAAGAGATCGCTAAATAGCGATAAGACCGCCTTTGCGCACATTTTATTTATAAGTTACTTTGTAAAAATATTTTTATGTGTATAAGCAATAAAGTATTACTTACTTACTTACTTACTTATTCCCAGAGCCTGGCTACTACGAAGTTGATGAATACGGCATTCGACACGAGGACTTGGTTGAAGTTATACTGCTGAATACCAGCTCCGACCACATTCAGGTAAGTATATAGCAGTCCCTGTTAAGGGGCCTACAGGAACTAAGTAGCGCTGCCACCCTTTAATAAATGATAACTCGAAAAAAAAAACTGTTTTTCAAAAATCTAAAACGGCGAGGAACTACACGGTGTTCTGTAGGATATATAGAAGCCATTAACTTAATTTATTATACCTCGCTGTAGTTAGAGATAGGAAAATTGCGAAAAATTGCCACTTTTCGCTTAGTAATATCTCTGAAAAAGCCTGCCTCTCAAGCAACTAGAACTAAACAAGGATGTTATGAATGTTGCATCAGTATAGATTATCCAGACCATACCAACTGGCCGCATCGGTTTGAATGCAAGCGCGCCATGTAGGCACGCGCCGTCACGCACACGCTTGCATTTAGCCCATACCCCTCTTACCCTTTCGCCACCTTATCCCTCTTATTGTATGCTAGTGCCTAAACGGCGCGCGGCGCGGACGCACACATTCAAACCGATAGCGGCACGTTTGTATGGAGATAACTTACTGTTCTTGATAATCTACTGTGGCAACATTCATCATCCTTGTTTACTTTTTTTTATTTTGTTTGTATAAAGATAAATTAGTGGTTTAAAGGTAGCCGTTCGAACCGAGCGTCAGTGACACTGACGCTGCGATACGACAAATAATAATGGACTTACGGTGATGGATTTAAGAATGAATTTACTCAAAAGTGAGTTGGCGCGACGACACAGACACCGGTAACGCCGCGTCACTCGCGCCACTGTCGCATGCCTCCAAAGTCCACCTTAAATACATCACCTTAGAGTCCATTATCCTTGGTGTCGCAACGTCAGTGTCGCTGACGGGTTGCATATTAGGAAATCAAAACTTCATCGAGCAAATTTTAAAAAAAAAGAACAACAAATGAAATAATAAATTTTAAAGGACCAAATGTTTTATTTAGTTAAATTTTATAATCCAAATATATGTGTCATCAAAATCCAAAAGTTGCTAGATGAAAATTTAAAGTGCCAAATCATTCCTAGTAAAATTTCATTATCGCGAATGATATTCTTCAGTGTTTTGTTTACCTTCCACAGTCTAATAAATTAGTTAGTTTGCAATTATAAACGTTTACCTAGGTCCTAAGGCTGTTCGTTGTTATTTTGAAATTTGCTCGATGAAGTTTTGACGGCTACCTCGACTGTGGCGTTGCGCAGGCGGCGGGGCTGGTGGGTGACTTCGGCGGCGTGGGCGCGCTGGGCTTCCACACCATCTCACTAGCGCCGCACCAGGCCTCCTGCATCGACACGCAACTGCTCACAGACTTCGAGGTGAGCAACACCACTCAACAACTGCGATCCCCAGTGATTGGGAGAAATACCTTACACAGCACAGCACAGATGTAGATTACATTGATGCGATTCGACGCTCTTACGGCGAAGGAAAGGATGGAAACCTGCACACACCTGCGAAGTAATTCAAACGTCGTGTGTGAAGTTGACCAACCTGCACTAGCCAGCCTTGTAGACGCCTGCCTTGTGACTAGTGTTGTAAGAAACTCGAGTCTTTGAGTCCTACTTACCAGAGCTCGAGCTCTTTTTTGAAGACTCGAGTCTTATAAATAAGACTTAGAACTCAAGTCCTTCCGAATTTGGAGTCTTTTGTTAAAAGGACTCAATGTGAGTCTTTAGGACTCAAAGACTGAGTCTTTTTAAAGGACTCATGACTGAGTCCTCTAAAGCTGTAGTTTGAAGTAAATAGAACAGCAATTAACAAATTATCGATTTATTAGATAGGTAATTAAGTAATTGTTATTAAATTATATATATTATATTATTTTAGTATATTGAGCCACGAAGACAGGCACATTGAAGCCCGTATAGTTTTATTACCCAATCGGTTTCTTGGTTTGGTTATTAAATTTCCTGATTTTAATAATAAACCTATCTATCGACATTTATACACCAAATCGAGTTCATGACTCAGTCTAGTTCAAAGAACTTAAAAGACTCAAAGGACTCAAAAGGACTCAGAGGACTTAAAGGACTCGGACTCATGTGACTAAACGAGTCCTAGCCCTGAAACTCGACTTGAGTCCCGAAATTAAGACTAAAAGACTTGAGTTTTTTACAACACTACTTGTGACTGACGTAGGGGACTTTGTCTGTATAAATAAGTACCTATGGCTGTGACTAGTTGCGAGATACTCGACCATATGACTGACACGCTAAAATATTGTGATGAGGTAAGTAAAGCCTGACCAAAGCAATAAAAAACCGCACTATATTGTGGAATTTCAATGGAACTAATTTTATAATGGAAATTGTTGCCATAAACATAAAAAAAAAAACACGTGGCGCCCCCAGAGCAGGTTTTTTATTTCTTTAGTCAGGCTTTAATAAGTGCGGTACGGTAGTAAAAACAAAATAAAAAGCCTTCTTTGGGGGCGCCACGTGTATATTTTTATGTTTATAGCACCAATTTCAATAATTATTATTACTGCCATTGAAATTCCGCAATATGGCGAGGATTTTTATTTTTCTGCTCGGGTTTTACTTATTAAACCTTTACCTGGTAGTGGCTACTGTATTGCCATTATAATTAGAACTCTGTACCCTCAAACTCAAAGTTGCAAAGCAACCTTTTATTTAAGTTCTACCAGATAAAGGCAACTGATCAAAATTAATGTCTCCCTCTTAATTCCAGCTGAAATTCCTGAACGATTACCACGCGCGAGTGTTGTCCACAATCGGCCCGATATTACTCGAGCGCGATTTGACAGAAGACTACGATTGGTTGGAACGTGAATGTGCGCCTTTGCAGCGCAGTGCTGCCAACATCGCGGCGTTATCTCATCTCTTATTGGCTGTTGGCGTTGTCAGGTTGTTTTTCAGTAGTTAACGATTTTTGTTGCTCTATGTTTATGTGTAAATAAGGCAATTGTAGTTTTTTATTTCCATTTAATGAGGCGGAGTCAAAATGTTGCTATAATTAATGGATAACTCCTGAATTATAAGCTAGTCATGTTATTTAAAACAATTATTATGAATTACAACAACAATTACAACAAATCAACAATTATTGAACAATTATTTTTCGCTTCGATTATAATTTAATAGTATAATATACTAACAGGCGTCACCTGTTGAAAAATCTATGAACTAATTATTATGAACTTTGCAGGCTTTTTATTTTGATTCTGTAATTTTATTTTTATATTTAATTCGTAATTGTCTACATGTTACTGACTTCAAAAATTCAAGACATGTTTTGTAAAAAGATTGCGTTGGCCCAGATATCTTAATGTATGAATAGCAACTAGTTTTAGATGATAGTCGACATTGTAACTTACACTGATAAATAAATACTATTTCGTTATAGTTCTTTGATTTTATTTGTTTCAACTATTTTTCGGATTCTCATATTTTGTGATTTTAATTTGTGATTCTTTTCGTCTTAGAGTTCAAAATAAAAGTAGTTATATGCAGTAAAAATTATATATTTGTTAATACATTATACACTAAATACAGTATAGTAACAAGGAGTGAGTCTTGGAGACTTACAATACAAAATACAAATGCAACACAAAAGAAAAACAACAAAGTAAGTAATTTACTGGCAACACTGAACAACTTTCAGCCAATCATGGCTACTTCCGGCGGTAAAACAACCAATCACTGCAGAGCGCCATCTATGAACACTAATTAATTGCGACTCAACTTCGAAACCGGAATTGAATTGTTATAACTTTTTGACATCGATTTAGTGTCAAGAGGGCTTATTTAAATTTAATTTAGAAAACTAAGTATTCAGACGCGATGCAATTGAAGTTGCTATGCAGATAACAATTCAGTTCAGGTCGCTTTTATTATTTGGGACAATGTTTTGTTCCATCATTATTAAGTTTTTTTTTCTTTTGTGCTGTATCATACTTTATAATTAAACCCGTTCACTTAAATCATATAACCTGTAATGACAACACTGGTGTTCACGATATTGAGTAAAAGAGAGGGAAAATATTGCCATTTCGGGAAGTACAGCGCGACAAGGATTTAAATAAACTAGGCGTGTCCAAGAGACTGTCAAACATATAGTGAGCAACACGCAAGGCGTTAGTTCCGACACAGGACGCGTTCATTTAGGTCCTTGTCGGTCTGTTAAGCGAAGTGGGAACAGTCTCTACGGCGTAGACCTTCCGTAGACCACTGCTACGGCGTAGCAATTACGTAGCAGGAGCTACGAGATGTAGTATCACTTGGTTATACAGTCCGTGGCGGATCTAAATGAGCGTGTCCTCGGGCGCTGCTCGCTATACAAGAGACTGTCAAACATATAGTGAGCAACACGCAAGGCGTTAGTTCCGACACAGAACACGTTCATCGAATACTTACAGACAAAATTTTACATTAATAATTATAACTATGTATAATATAACAGTTTCGTATAAATCTTTCTCGATCATTACCTTATCTCATAATCACTGTCTCTCTCACACTTATCTGTACTATAAAAACGTGTTCGTACTATGTACAAAGTGCAAAATGTTACAAAAATTCGTATAGAAAACTACTTTGTTATAATTTGGGCATAAAGTTTTAACGAGTAGGCATTTACACAATTGACAGACTTTTGGCTAATTCTTATATTCAGAGTTTGGTGAAAGTACAAAAAGGCTATACTCGTATAAGTAGGAAAAGTTATTTAATGACAAAATAGTATTATTTTTTGACGACTCCACGAAACACCCGGACCGTGCCCCCAAGAGCATAACGGATAAATTAAAATACCCTCTTTTAGTGATTCAGTAAGGAAATTGGAGAATTTGCCACTAGGAACACACAGTTCAGGTGTCGCTATTTTTTTAAAGAGATTTGACCAAATATGATTATTCAAACGGCCACTGCACTTTTCTTGTAAGTTCATGTAAACACGCAAAAAAATCTTTATCTTATTCATAATGTATAAATATATCCTGGCTTATCAAATGAGCCGTTTCTATACGTCAAAATGTAAATGTAATGTAAATTTGGAGCTACTAGGGGAGAACATGCCTTCAACCTACCCAATAGAAAGTTAAATTATCGAATTTTGAAAATAATCAATCAAATATATTTTTGTTGCAATGATAATAAAGATTGCTAGACGCTGCTAGCCCAAGCTGCTAGGAACCAAACAACTATGATGGAGAGATTATCTCTGACTGACCAATGCGATTATTGAGGGGCATATTAGGTATGTCAAAACGAATAACTGTTGGAACCCAACATAAAATCTCTTTGAACAATTCTTTATCAAAACGGCCATAAAAACTAAAAAAAATCATTTCAATGTTTATCCACATCAAACAAAACCAGTTTTTTACAGTTCGCTGCGTTAGAAGTCTAACAATAACCCCCTCCCGTAAAAAAAGAAAAATATTTCTATCTCTTTTTAGCACTTAAATTTCTATAGTAGTTTCGTATGTCGGAAAGAGACAACAAGTGGGAAACTGCAAACCAAACTGCAGTAATGAAGAGACAAGCTGAAACTATATAAATGGCGAATACGAAGAAGTGGGCCGAGACCGAATACCGGCTACCAAAAACTACTTCCCTTTATTATTGAACTAGCGACCCGCCCCGGCTCCGCACGGGAAAATGGTTATTGTGGGTTATCCTTCAGTATATTATGCATGTATTATACATATAAACCTTCCTCTTGAATCACTCTATCTATTAAAAAAAACCGCATCAAAATCCGTTGCGTAGTTTTAAAGATTTAAGCGTACAAAGGGACATAGGGACATAGGGACATAGGGACATAGGGACGGAGAAAGCGACTTTATTTTATACTATGTAGTGATCAGTAATTACAGAAAACCAAATACCAGTATCAGAACAACTGCTGAAGGTTGTAACTAACCATTTCTCTGTCAACATATTGACAAATAAGCTCAGTGATATAATATAAGTGAAATATGCGAACCACATAGCAGTGATAGAACCAACTCGCACATAGATGTGTCAATTAACCAAATCCGTGGAGCGGCAATTTTGTAGTAAAAAAATATTGATTATTTAAAAACTAGCTTTCCGCCGAGAAAGGCGAGTTTACCCAAACTATAGTTATGAACAGGCAAGATTACCCAAACTATAGCTATAAAGAGGCAAAATTACCCAAACTATAGTTATGAAGAGGCGAGCTTACCCAAACTATAGTTATGAAGAGGCAAGTTTACCCAAACTATAGTTATAAAGAGGCAAGATTACCCAAACTATAGCTATAAAGAGGCGAGATGACCCAAACTATAGTTATGAAGAGGCAAGTTTACCCAAACTATAGTTATAAAGAGGCAAGATTACCCAAACTATAGCTATAAAGAGGCGAGATGACCCAAACTATAGTTATGAAGAGGCAAGTTGACCCAAACTATAGTTATAAAGAGACATGATTACCCAAACTAAAGTTATGAAGTGGCAAGATTATCCAAACTATAGTTATGAAGAGGCAAGATTACCCAAACTATAGTTAAGAAGAGGCAAGTTTACCCAAACTATAGCTATAAAGAGGCGAGATGACCCAAACTATAGTTATGAACAGGCAAGATTACCCAAACTATAGCTATAAAGAGGCAAAATGACCCAAACTATAGTTATGAAGAGGCAAGTTTACCCAAACTATAGTTATGAAGAGGAAAAATAACCCAAACTATAGTTATAAAGAGGCGAGATTACCCAAACTATAGTTATGAAGAGAGATCAGACCAAACTGTAGTTATGAAGAGTCAAGGTCTGACCAACCAAACTTACGTTATGACCAAACAAGCTTAGGCTAAACTGCGCAGTCTTAGAAAATTTCAAATCGCGTTCGTACATGTGTCCCAGGTGTGTTGCGTGTCTGCGGTTGTGAACAAAACCAAACTGCTAGAGTGGCTAGTAGAGGTCAGCTAACGAAGTATTAACTGTTACTACACGCACCGTGAGACCCCCGGCATGAAAGAGACGCCTATACGACCGCCGCGGGAGTGAAACTGAGAGCGGCAATCCACAAAGATGTGAGCGCGCATGTGTGGATTCAGGTGAATTATAGATTTACGTTCCGTCCGGGAAAACAGCGTCCTAGTCGACTTATGTCGAATACGCCAACGCCAAGTGATACGAACGATTGAAAAATAGAGCTCCGGCTTTCAACAGCTGGAAACGCTACAAAAACAATCAGCAAACCAAACAACCCTTATGGATAGACAAGCCCGAACAAAGAAAAAAGATTAATAATTAACAATTCGCGTACTGACGAAATAGAGCTCCCGCTTTCAACAGCTGGAAACGCTACAAAAACAATCAGCAAACCAAACAACACTCATGGATAGACAAGCCCGAACAAAGAAAAAATATTTGTAATTAACAATTCGCGTACTGACGATTGTCAGTAAAGCACGCTTGACCAGTGAAAAACCTGTATACCGTGTGAATAGCAGATACAGTACCTGCTTTATACTTAGTTTGAATTCAATTTAAAGTGTGACTATGAAACGGCTAGCTGCAAACCAAAGTGCGTTAATAGAGCGAGCTCACGACTAAATTACGGCTAAAAGTTGCCATCATCATCTCAGCCTGTAGACGTCCACTGCTGGACAAAAGCCTCCCCCAAGGATCTCCACAACGATCGGTCCTGTTTGGCCCGCATCCAGCGGCTTCCCGCGACCCTCACCAGATCGTCGGTCCACCTCGTGGTGGGCCTGCCCACACTAAGGCCATGCTTAGACCAAACTGCAGTTTTAAAGCGGCAAGCTGAAAATAAATTATCAGCGGTGGAAAGACAAGCTGCAGCGCTAGAAAAGAAAAACTTACAAGAAGACAACAGAACAGTACAATATTCCTTATTGTCGTAAGTTATTTTATTTTATTTATTTTGAAACTGTGACTATAAAACGCAAAGCCACGGAACTGTTTAAACGACTGTTGGGGGCTGCTGAAATTCAAACTCCAGCAAGACAGAGACGCAGTCACAGAAAAGCCAAGCACAGTTCAAAACTCAAACCACCTTGTTGCAACGACTGGTGGAGGCTGCAATAAGCCAGCTTTCAACAGCTGGACACGCTACAAAAACATTCAGCGAACCAAAGAACAGCTGTGAACTGAAAGCTCCATCAAAGATGATTTGTAATAATATATAAGCCATACAGAAACAGTCTGCAAGACGGATATCATGCAGAGGATGCGAACAGCGGCCATGGAGCAACAATCTGTCGGCCAAATTATGTTACAGAGAGGCAAATAGACTAAACTAAATAATTGAAGCCATCCAAACACAGTCTATAAACCAAACCGCAGCCTTAGAGCGAAAAGCTGTACACCAAACTGCGACTACAGAATGGCAATATGTAGGCCAAATTATGTTACAGAGAGGCAAATAGACTAAACTAAATAATTGAAGCCATCCAAACACAGTCTATAAACCAAACTGCAGCCTTAGAGCGAATAACTGTAGACCAAACTGCGACTACCGAATGGCAATATGTAGGCCAAATTATGTTACAGAGAGGCAAATAGACTAAACTAAATAATTGAAGCTATCCAAACACAATCTATAAACCAAACTGCAGCCTTAGAGCGAATAATTGTAGACCAAACTGCGACTACAGAATGGCAATCTGTAGGCCAAATTATGTTACAGAGAGGCAAGTAAAGACCAAAGTAAGAATGACGGTACTCATGCAGACACAAGCCGCAAACCAAACTACAGCTCTAGAGCGGAAAACTAGACAAAACTGCGACCATAAAACGACACTCTGAGACCTTGGCCATAGAGAGCCAATCTAAGTTTCAATCAATGTTTGGTCTTTGTGTTGTGGCTTTGAAATAGCAAGCCACATCCCTGGAAAAAATCTAGCTTACGAGGTAAGTAAAGACAAAACTAAATAATTGAAGCCGTTCAGACACAAGTAGCAAACCAAACTGCAGCTCTAGAACGGAAAGCTGTAGCCCAAACTGCGTCTACAGAACGCCAATTTGTAAGCTAGAGAGAGACAAACAAAGACCGAAGTACAAGAAGTGTAACTATGCATACATATATCAGCAAACCAAACTACAGCTCTAGAAATCCAAGTTCAGAAAAAAATGATGGCTTAGAATGGCAACGCAACTGCAGCCACAGAGCAGCAAGCCGAGACCAAACTGTAGGTTTGAAGAAAACAACTACCTACAGCATTGGAGAAGATTGTAAGCTCTGAAGTAGAAAATAAACAAATAAATCAAAGATCGGCGCTTCACAACACAACTAATCTTTGTATTAATTAATATGAAATGCTCTTAGTAACGTGTCATTTACTAAACATATTCGATATTCCAAAATAATGTTGAAACACTGGCTGATTCAGCTGCAAAGCAATCTTCAGCGTCTGAAAACCAAACCAGATACAAGCTCGGTCCAAATAAAGACATTAGAGGCAGCTGCAGACCAAACCGCGACTATAGAAGCAAGAAAGGACCAAACTGATTAAAGAGGCAAGTAAGGACCAAACTGCAGAGCAAACAGCAATTGAGAAGACTGTAAGCTCTGAAGAAGAAAATAAACAAATTGATCGAACATCGTCGCTTCACAACACAGCAAGTCTTTATATTAATATGAAATGCCCTTTTTAACGTGTCATTTAGTAAACATATTCTGATATTCCAAAATAATGTTGATTGATTCAGCGTCAAAACAATCTTCAGCTTCTGCCTGATAGAAATCATGCAGCAACAATTTGAAAAACAAACCAGAGACCACTAGAGGCCAAACTGCGTCTATATAGGTAGCTGCAGACTGAATTGCAACTATATGGGCAAGCAACTACCCAATTGCGACCATATGGGCAAGCAAAGACCCAATTGCGACCGCAAGCAAAGATATATGAAGATCAAATTGCAGCTATAGAGGCAGGTAAAGACCAAACTGTATCTATGGAGATACAATCTGCGAACTAAATGCCGACTATGCGCGGTAAACTGCAACGATAAAAAATATCGCTAGCTTGTACATGTCGAATCTCACTTTCTATCCTACAACTTTAAATCTATATAACTCGTGAAATAATTTGCATTTTTGGAAAATAATTTCATATTGAGTTATGAATCTTGATATTTCATTTTATTTTAAAGTGCATATATTCCCTATTCAAATTAGTACAGAATGAATTTGACTATCAAAACTTCACTTATGAACTTTAAAGAAAAGTGTAGTGGACGCTGAATGGAAATAAAAAGTAATAAATGAGCACAGATTGAAAGATCGCCTATAGCCTCATTAACACCGACGAGGCAACAACACGCAACATAGTCGCACGCCACATAATCGATACACAAACACAGAAAAATGCTTTGAAATATTATCTAGCCACGATGTTGCTTAGGCCTAAAATTGCCTGCCGCATACCACAAATATTCTCAAATTCATATCCATGGTCTAAGAAAACAAGGGCTTGCAATTCGGACCTCGTGACTTGACACAAGCCTACGTCATCATGCTGTTCATCCTTGTCGAATGCGTGTTAATAGACAAGGATGAACAGCATGGTGACGTAGGCTTGTGTCAAGTCACGTGGTCCGAATGCAAGACCTTGTTTTCTTAGACCATGTTCATATCATAAGATTTTGCATGCCACAATAGGCTTGTGTCCTTAAAAAATGTAATTAGTCCGTCTTTTAGATTATTCAAAAATAAAGGACACGTATTTTTTTATTTGTAAATCGGACCAAAAATTACAAAGATATAGCCCATTAAAGTAACGTGTGACGTCACTCACACCGTGCTACATTTGATAGCACGGTGCAATGGGGTATAGTATATCATATACCTTTGTTATTTTTTGTTTCATCGAAAAAAGAAAAAATACGTGTCCAATATTTTTTTATAATCTAAAATACGGACTAAATAGAATTTAATTATTTTGACACTGGACACAAGCCTATTATGCAGCTTTAACATTGTAACACGTTGTTGCCTCGCGCCT